>CAUYOR010069238.1:0-26217 GCA_963573925.1 Callimico goeldii
CTGGGGATAAATGCCAAATGTGGGTGATGGGGTAGAAGGAAGCAAAACACACTGCCATGATCTATGCAACTGTCTTGCATGTTCTGCACATGTACCCCAAAACCTAAAATGCAATAAAAAAATTAAAAAAAAAAAAAAAAGTCAACAGTCACTTTTTTTAAAGCCAAAAATTCATTTGCTTCTGATAAGTTCTGTGAGTTTGACTAAAAATTAAAAAGTTTATGGCTGGATGTGGTGGCTCACACATGTAATCCCAGCACTGTGGGAGGCCGAGGCGGGTGGATCACCTTAGGTCGGGAGTTCAAGACCAGCCTGGCCAACATGGTGAAAACCCATCTCTACTAAAAAAAAAAAAAAAATAGCTGGGCATGGTGGCAGGTGCTCATAATCCCAGCTACTCAGGAGGCTGAGGCAGGAGCATCACTTGAACCTGGAGGCAGAGGTTGCAAGGAGCTGAGATTGGGCCATTGCACTCCAGCCTGGGTAACAAGAGTGAAACTCTAACTCAAAAAAAAAAAAAAAAAATTAAAGAAAAGAAAAGAAAAAAGGTTGAGATTGTAACCTTACATCTTTTATTAGACCTTGGAAATTTTATGTTGTATGTACATGACATCACTATCCTTGTTGCTGCAAGGCTTGGGTTTGAATTTTCACTGTTGTCTAATAGCTGTTAGAATTATTTTGAAGATTACGTAAGATAGAAAAGGTGTGTGCCAAACAGCACAAGCATGACAAATAGCAGATGCCTGAGAGGATGGGAGGAGAAGAGCAAATGAAGACATTTCTCAAAATAAGACATTTTAAAAAGAAATAATTTAGTCATCTATTGATTGTTTTTACTTAAGAAGGAAACGTTTAATATATATATATTTAAAAATATTATCTTTTTTCCTCAGCGTTCTGACATAGCTTGCTCTCTAATGACAGGCTTTTCAACAAAAAAAGTTTCCAATACAGGCTGTTAAATGTATTCATTGCTATGGAGACTACAGTCTCTAAACTAATCAAATCCAGACTTTGATAAAGAAAGCCTTTCTCATTTGAGAAAGAAAAAAAATCTACTTTTTTTTCCATAGAAAGAAGAGGGGGATACATTTCGCAGGTGACATATGAGACGCAATGTCATTGATTTTCCTTTCCATTTGGCCTTGAGGGAAGGAAATATAAGGATTTGACTCTAAATAAAGAGATTCAAGAAAAATGCCAGTTCCAAGAAGATTATTCAAATTTACTTACAAAATTAGGTATGGATTAAAAAATATGACGTAAATTAAAGGTTTTCAACTAAAGACTTAATTGTTCCCAGGCCTTTATATTCTTTTTCTTTAAATATACAGTAATTCAGCATCATATTTTTCAAATGGTGACAAAAATACCAGTTGTATTATTAGCTAAAAATGACATTAAAGATGAGTTGAGACCCACTTCTCAGTCAGGCTTTTACAAATATAATTGCTGGATTCCAAAATAATAAACACTGTCACTTGGTCAATTTTTTCCAAAGGAAATAAGACAGAAATGTCCAACTGAGTGCTAGACTATTAAATCTTAACCAAATGTAGCTATTGTGCTAAAGTCTTGTACTGAGAAAAGGAAATAGGATTCTTCTGATCCATTCACAGAAAGTTGAGTTCTATTTTTCAATGCCTTCTGTACTTTTCCTTCAGTTGCACTGAATAGTCTGTGATTATATCTGTGCACGACTCCAGGGAATGGAGATACAGCAGGAAATCAGGCAAGCCTTCCTGCTTCTACAGAGTTTCCAGTCCAGGGGAAGAATATTATAATAAAAATACACAAATAAATGAATAATGTAATTTCAGATAGTTATTAGTGCTGCAAAGAAATAATTATTAGAATAATTATAAATTTTTTTTTTAAGAAAAGCTGATCAAAAAACACCTCTCAAAGAAGGTACATCTGAGCCGACACCTAGATAACCTGGGGAACAGCATTTTAGGTGGAAGATGCAGAGATGAGAATGAGCCTGGATGGTGGAAGGGTAGAAAGCCAGTGTGGAGAGGGAGGAGGGACAAAAGGAAAGGTCAGCCGGAGCCAGATCACGTCCCATGGGCCGTAAGAATTTTGCATCTGATTTTCTTTGTAATGGAAAATTATCATCAAGTCTTGTTTGTTTTTTTGAGATGGAGCTATGTTCTTGATGCCCAGGCTGGAGTGCAGTGGTGCGATCTCGGCTCACTGCAATCTCCGCCTCCTAGGTTCAAGTGATTCTCCTGCATCAGCCTCCCGAGTAGCTGGGATTATAGGCGAGCGCCACCATGCCCGGCTAATTTTTGTGTTTTTAGTAGAGACGGGTTTTCCATCATGTTGGCAGGCTGGTCTCAAACTCCTGACCTCAGGGGATCCACCCACCTCGGCTTCCCAAAGTGCTGGGATTGCAGGCGTGAGCCACTGTGCCTGGCATATTGTCAGGTTTTAAGCAGGGAAGTAATAGGGTCTGATGTACACTTAGGGAAGAGACCTGGAGCGCTGTGGTGAGCGGGGACCCTAAGGGAGCAAGAGTGAAAGCTGGGAGACAGAGCAGGAGGCCGTAGCAGTGGTTCAGGTCAGAGATGCTGCTGATATGGAGTAAGGTTTGAGCGGGGGGATGACAGAGTGGTTTGATTCCATTAGTTTGGAGGTCTTTCCAACAGGACCTCCTGCGGAATTAGCTGGGAGCCTGCAGGAAGAGGCAGGGCACCCTCCAGGACTGCAATGTGAGAAGATCATGGTGCTATTACTGAAGTGCGGTAGGGATTGGTGGGGCTGGAAAACCAAGAGCAGGGTTTTAGATATGTTAAGAACACGATGAAGATTAGACACCCAGGTAGCAGTACTGGCAGGCAATTGGATATTCATTCAATTTTGATCTCTGAGGACAGGTCAGGGTTGAAAAATCAGATTAAGAGCCATCAGGATATTTAAATCTATGGGACTGAAAGAGATGGCTAAGAAGAAAAGGTAGATGGAAAAGAGATATAAGTCGGGGAGCCAGAAAAGGAGACAGGGAAGGAACGGCCAGTGAGGTGGGAGAAAAGCCAGAATCTAACACAATGCATTGCTTGGCCCAGAGCCCACATTCCCTACCAGTCTGGGGAAGGAAAGCTTGAATCATCCGGTTTCTGCCTCCTCTGCCTGCTTCTCCATCTGATCTCCTGACACCCGCAACCCAAACCGGCATTCTAACCACACACTCATCTATGCCTCTGTACATTCTTCGCTCTGCTTCGAATGCTTTCTCTTTCCATTCTGCTCCCACTCCCTGTTCCAAATGTGTGTGTGATGCCTGCTTTTCCTTCAGGTATCAGCTTCCATAGGAAACCTTCTGTCTGTGTCAGGCCAGGTGAATCCCTTCTCTATGCACTCAGAGGACCAGGGGCTTACTTGTGTTATAGTACTTAATATGTTGTATTAGGATTCCTAGTTATCTTTATCTTCTACCAGATTTTGAGCAAGTTGAGGGCAGAGATGGTTTTTTTTTTGAGATGGAGTCTTGCTCTGTCTCCCAGGCTAGAGTGCAATGGCGCGATGTTGGCTTACTGCAACCTCTGCCTCTGGGTTCAAGTGATTCTCCTGCCTCAGCCTCCTGAGTAGCTGGGATTACAGGCACCTGTCACCATGCCCAGCTTTTTTTTTTTTTTTTTTTGTAGAGATGGGGTTTCTCCATGTTGGTCAGGCTGGTCTCAAACTCCTGACCTCAGGTGATCCACCTGCCTTGGCCTCCCAAAGTGCTGGGATTACAGGCATGAGCCACCATGCCCTGCCTGCTGTCTCTTATTTCAATATCTCTCATGCCTAACCTAGGATAGACGATAGTTCCTTAGCAAGTAGCAAGTATAACGCTATTTAAACAAATGAATGCCTGATTAAATTTTGGGAGATTAATTCATTCAACTTCTTAAAGTACTTGAAGTTGTTTTCCCTCACCTATGTATCACACTCAGATTCTATGAATAGGTTACTGCCTTGTTTATCAACCCAGAACAAGGTAGCTTGTTCTGGCAACATGCTGAGAGGTTCCTATTTGGTGCATATTTTACTGAAACAGAAGATGCCTTCTGTATGTGTCATATACATATTTCATACAGGAGAAACCTCCTTCAACAGGGCTTTAGAAATGTATCCATTTTGTCACCACAAATTAGATGTCATTGGTATCCATGAGATAAATAGCGTTCAGCATGGTTCAAGACATGCCATCAATGTTCCCTGGCAGTCAGCATACTTTACTGGATTTATGTAAAATGTTCCTATTCCTTTGAAAATACTCCAAAGGTCCTATAAAAATCATGATGTGGTCCAACAAACTGGAATTATTTTACTGGATCACAATGCTGCTCAACTGATCTCATTTTAACAACGAGGCAATATTATACACGTGCCAGCTGTTCAAAGCTGCTGCCTTCTAGCCTGCTGGTGCTCAGGCACAGGTGTGGCACAGCTGTGATGTGGAACCACGGCTTTCCACGCAGTTCGACTGAGTCAGGGCCCTGCCATCAAAGTTCTGTAACCAGGACAGGTTACTGTTTCTAGTTTCATTTGCAAATGAATGGACACAGCAGGACATCAGAAGGGTTCACGTTGAATGATCATAAATATACAAAGAACAAATTTGGCCTCAGAGCTAGTGTTGCTAAAACAGGAAGCTATTTGATAAAAATTTTAAAAGAGGGCTTATGTTTATGTCATTCATCCTTCCTGAATCTTGGTACAATTGTAAAGAGCATCAAACCACATTTTAATAAATATTTTATGAATGCTTTTTATAAATAGAACAATATTTAGAGTCATTTTATTGAACCTTGAGAATCTACCCAGAATATGCTTTGTAATATGTCCCTTGTAATTAGTTTTGTTGAGACCTGTTCACGTCAATAAATAGACTAAAGAAGGCAGGAAAACCACTGCAGAGTGATAGAGAAAACTCTAAGAGGACTAAGGAAAGCACCATCCACAACAACAAAATTAAAGGATAAAAACGTGTTGTCCTCAAGGACTTCCCATGACATAGATTTAGGAATGATTCTGGCAGGAACTGGAAGCATACTCCAGGCAATATAGCAAAGAGGAATCCTGCATTTTCCCCTTTACTTGAAAAGGGATTTCTTAGGTAAAGATTTGGCAATGAGAGAATTTAGTTGGGAGTGAAAAGCAACTGGAGCTGGTGATGTAAGTTCATGCAAGGAACTCAATCACAAATCCAATTGTACAAGATGTTCTCTTTCCCCATCATGGCTTAAATTGCTGCAGCAGGAATTTAGATTAGACATAAAGAAAATCTATTCTGATTGAAACGATTGCAAGACATCGAAATGGGTTACCTAGGAATGTTTCGGAATATTCTTTCTTAGTGATTACTAAAAAAAGAACGGATATTCAGGGCTGGCCCTAGGCAATGAAGAATCAGACTCACAGATCATCACGGCAGGACAGCCTTGGAAATCATCGAGTCCAGAGATTCCCAAACTTGTCTGCACATCGAATCACCTGCAGATCTTTTCAAAATTCAAAGCCAAGTACAGCCAGGACCAACCAAATCACAACCTCTGGGGATGGGACACAGGCACCAAGACTTGTGGAATCTCAGCAGGCAGTTCCAATGGCAGCTGATTTGGGTATAATGATGTCATCTAACGGTCTCCTGTTACAAGGAAGAAACTGTGGCCTGCAGAGGGAAAGGACTTTTCTAAGACTGCTGGGGTGGCAAGAAGAGGAGAATTAGAACCTGTCTCCTGACCCTGATCTAATACACAAGGCATATTTTAAGACAACAAGCAAACAACATACTTTATAAAATTAATACATTCTCATAGATAATTTTTTTTTTGAGACAGAGTCTTGCTTTGTTGCCAGGCCAGAGTGCTGTGGCATGATCTCAGCTCACTGCAATCTCTGCCTCTTGGGTTCAAGCAATTCTCCTGCCTCAGCTTCCGGAGTAGCTGGGACTATAGGTGCCCACTACCATGTCTGGCTAATTTTTGTATTTTTTTTGTACAGACAAGGTTTTACCATGTTGGCCAGGATGGTCTCAATTTCTTGACCTCGTGATCTGCCGCCTTGGCCTCCCAAAGTGCTGGAATTACAGGTGTGAGCCACTGTGCCCCACCGATAATTTTGAAAAAGTATTGAAATTGTCAATGAAAAATAACGATTCCATCTCACCATCCAGGAGTAAGTTACTCATCACTGCTGATACCTTTGCATCTCCTACTCTTTTCCCAAGGTTCTTGGGGACTTAATAATTTTTGTAAAAGTTAAGGTCAGCGCTTACGGGAAAGGCTTTCTGGGAAGCTATAGGCACAGATGGAGCCTGGAGATACCGGGTCACATATCTACCTACCTTTGCTTCCCCTTCCGCCCATGGACACACAGCATGAGGGCCCATCTTTCCTAACACCTGCATGTAGCCTGATAATTAAGTGGGTTCAGGATGGATTATGCAAGTTCTTCCTGAGTAATGAGGCAGAGACCAGGTGTAAAAGGCCTCCCTTGCAGAGGTGGTGTCAACCAAAGTTGGACACCCATAGTCAGGTCTCTGGGACCAGAGGAAGTTAGACTGAGAGGCTGCAGCTGCTTCTGCTCATGTGACCAATTTGCTTCCATTATGCTCTGGATCCTTGCCTTAATAAATCCAGAACCCTGACTTTACAGCAGTCTGTATATATTTGAGTGTGTGAGCGTTCTCACCCATTTCAGGCAACCTGAAGGATGCAAAGCCATTATTTAGAATGGGGTTATGTCTTTATTTGATGCAAATAATCACTGTGATTTGGAACTATAAAACGAAACTTCACAGATGAAAGAAATAACTCTAATTTTGAAGATCAGATTGTATTATTGCCACCTTGCTAGTTGACACTTCAATCTAATGTATAAGGTGACTTAAACCTGATTCTTATAATTCAGTGTCTATTCATGATAGGTAGAGAACAAATGCTTTAGTATTAAAAATAGCTCATTTTGGAAAGGAAGAGGTCGTCTTTGGAAGACAAAATGAGTCACAGACAAGGAAGAGGTTAACTTTAAATGCATCTTTCCCAAGCTTGCTCTTTATTCACTTTGGAGGCTGCATAAATGTCTCTAATAAGCACCCTGCTACCATTCCAGTTTAACTGGTGGAAACACTCAGCTTGGTCACACCTGTTCTGTGAAAATTCAATCTTTTTTTTCGCATTTAGGTTTAGAAACAGTGTGATCTATCTACTTCTCTTCTGTAGCCAGATCAGATAACCAATCCTGTACATATGTGCACGGTCACGACTCAGACGTGAAGGTCAGGCTCTCACTCCTTTTGTACAGTTACTCGAGCTCTCATGTAGGAAACAACTTGTGTATAATAATCATTATAGTCTAATTTTTTGGGCTTGACTTGCAGTTATTCATTTTTTACTCTTTTGATACAAGTTAACTAAGATATGATATCCCTGTAAGTGTTTCAGCTTTTCACAGGGGGTTGCATGCACATCCAATCGTTAGCTGTGGCTTGTGTACGGTGTGAATACTTTCCGGGTGCGTTTAATACCCCACCGCACTCAGTCTCTTCCTATGCCTCCAGTTCCCTCAGTCCACTAAAGGTAACTCTGCCCTTGCTAATGGATATTTAGCAATATCCAGACTAATGGATATTTCCAAGAACATAAGTACTTTGAATATAAATTAATACAGATTAATAAAAAAAATCTGAGATAAGAAAAATATATTTCCAACCAAATTCCAAGTTCAAACAATTTTTAGCTGTTTGCCATCTGAATTCAGAATCTCCTTCTTCTAAAACAGCTCCAAGGAAAAGTGCAAATGTGGTTTCTAGTTCTGCTGCCAGTAATCAGCCGCGAATTCTTGCTCCCATGCCCCTGAACATCTCTGGATTTCAGCCCCTACTCTGCCGTGAAGGGTTGGGCCCTACAAATCCCGGGTATGAGGCCCACACTTTAACATGGCCTGTGACATTTCACAGGACAGTACCAGAGGTTCCAGAAAAGACATTGGGCAATGTCATTAACAACTATGATGGGCCGGGCATGGTGACTCACACCTATAATCCCAGCACCTTGGGAGGCCGAGACGGGTGGATCACCTGAGGTCAGGGGTTTAAGACCAGCCTGGCTGACACAGTAAAATGCCATCTCTATTAAAAATACAAACACTCGCCGGGCATGGTGGGTGCTTGTAGTCCCAGCTACTCGGGATGCTAAGGCAGGAGAATCACTGGAACCCAGGAGGTGGAGGGTGCAGTGAGCCAAGATGGTGCCACTGCACTCCAGCCTGGGTGACAGAGAGAGACTCTTTCTCAACAAACAAAAAAATCCAAAAAACTATGATGGTTAGTTTTTAAAAGTAGTTATTAATACATAATATTTGTACATATTTGTGAGGTGTATGTGATGTTCTGACAGATGCATACAATGTGTAATAATCAGATCAGGGTAATGAGTGTATCTAACACCTCACACACTTGTCATTTCTTTGTGTTGAGAACATTTCAAATCTTCTAGCTATTTCGAAGAACACGATTGTTAACTGTAGTTGTCCCACTGTGCCCTTAAACACTAAAACTTATTCTTTCTATCTCACTGTATTTTTGCACCCATCAACCAGCCTCACTTCATCACCCCACCACCCTCCCCAGCTGTGATGGTTAATTTTATGTGTCAACTCGACTGGACCATGGAGTGCTGAGGTATTTGTTCAACATTTCTGGGGGTATTTATGAGGGTATTTCTGAATGAGCCTAGTATTTGGATCCACAGACTGAGTAAAGCACATTGCCCTTCTCAACTGGAAGAGCATCTTTCAACCTGCTGAGGGCCCTAACAGAACAAAAGGCAGAGAAAGGGAGAATTTTCTCTCTCTACCTAGTTGGTTGAGCTGGGACAATGGTCTTCTCCTGACCTCAGACTGGGTCTTATACCATCAGCTATCCTGGTCCTTAGACCTTCAGATTTAGACTGAGCTTACACCAAAGGTCCACCTGGTCCTCAGTCTGACCTCTGGACTCAGACTGTAATTACACCGCAGACTCACCAGGGGCTACAGTATGCAAATGGCAGCTCTGGAGACATCTCAGCTTCCACAACTGTGTGAGCCAATTCCTGATAATAAATCTATATATGGAGGTATCTATCTATCTATCTATCTATCTATCTATCTATCTATCTATCTCTACAGATGTAGATGGCCCTCTCCCTCCCTGCCCCATGTATATATGTATATTCACCCACCTCACCCAACTATTGGGAAATATGTCTGAATATATTGATATATCTTCTATTGGTGATACAGTGTGATATTGGATGGGGTGAGTGGATATATATGTGCATATATATATATTAATCTATATATAAATCTATATATATATTAATCAATATACAGATATTGATCAACGGATATATCTTCTCTTGGTTCTGTTTCTCTGGAGAACTCCAACTAATATAAGATCTAAGGTGCCGATGATTGATCATCTGGGAGGAAGAGGTGGAACTGGTTACCCTCCCCCGTCAAAAAGTGGGCAAAGGATATGAACAGACACTTTTCAAAAGAAGACATATTATGAGGCCAACAAACATATGAAAACATGCTCATCATCACTAGTCATTAGAGAAATGCAAATCAAAACCACATTGAGACACCATCTCAAGCCAGTTAGAATGGCGGTCATTAAAAAATATGCAGATGCTGGAGAGGATGTGGAGAAATAGGAACGCTTTTACACTGCTGGTGGGAGTGTAAATTAGTTCAACCATTGTGGAAAACAGTGTGGCGATTCCTCAAGGATCTAGAACTAGAAATACCATTTGACCCAGCAATCCCATTACGGGTATACCCAAAGGATTGTAAATCATTCTATTATCAAGACACACGTGCACATATGTTCATTGTGGCACTATTTACAATAGCAAAGACCAAATGCCCATCGATGATAGACTGAATAAAGAAAATGTGGCACATATACACCATGGAATACTATGTAGCCATAAAAAAGGATGAGTTCATGTCCTTTGCAGGGACATGGATGAATCTGGAAACCATCATTCTCAGCAAACTGACACAAGAACAGAAAACCAAACACTGCATGTTCTCACTCATAGGTGGTTGTTGAACAATGAGAACACATGAACACAGGGAGGGGAACATCACACACTGGGGTCTGTTGTGGGGTGGGGGACTAGGGGAGGGAATAGCAGTGGGTAGGGAGATTGGTGAGGGATAGCATTAGGAGAAATACCTAATGTAGGTGACGGGGGGATGGAGGCAGCAAACCACCATGGCATGTGTATACCTATCCTGCACGACCTGCACATGTACCCCAGAACTTAAAGTATATTAAAAAAAAAGAACGTGTTACCCTCATGGAAAAGGATGATTCTCTTAATCAATAGGAAGTATTTATTTATTAAACAACTATGTACCCAGCATATTACAGCATATCATATGAATAAAGTCAAATGAATAAAGGAAATTTAAGATGTCTCTTTGCCCACAGCGAGTTTACTAACTTTACACCGAACCCTGTATGGTTGTGTACTTGCGTTTCTACATACTAAACCAATAAGCAGCTTAAGTGTTTTTAGTCAGAAAAGAGTATTTAGTCACTCTGTATTTTGATTTTACTTTATAAAAGGCTTTTTTTGAGACAAATTTTTGCTTGCTTGTTTGAGACAGGCTCTCTCTCCGTTGCTGAGGGACAAACAGGACGCACTGCAGCCTTGCCTTGACTTCCTGGGCTCAAGTGATTCTCCTGCCTCAGCCTCCTGAGTAGCTGAGACTGTCTGCATCGCCACGCCTGGCTAATTTTTAGATTTTTTTTTTTTTTAGAGATGGGATCTTGCCATATTGCCCAGGCTGGTCTTGAACTCCTGGGCTCAAGCAATTCTCCTGCCTTGACCTTCCAAAGTTTGGGTAAAAATTATTTTTTATAAAAACCAGAATAAGCAGATAGCTCTACTGACTTGAATACAGAACTAAAGACTAAAACTATATTAACCCCTGGCTCCACTATAAGGCAAAAATAGACCTGCAGATCTAATTATTGTTCCTTTTCAATAAACACAGAGTAACAGTATTCAATGCTACAGAAAGTTTTATAGAATACTGATGATTGATTTAAACAGTGAAGCACTGCTAAGCCAAAATACAGGATTCTGAGCATTCAACAGAAATAAAATTGTGTTATTCTTCCTATAGAAACAAAAATTTGGCTGAGTGTGGTGGCTCATGCCTGCAATCCAAGCACTTTGGAAGGCCGAGGTGGGCAGATCACTTTAGCTCAGGAGTTCAAGACAGCTAGGGCAACATGGCAACATCCTGTCTCTACAAAAAATATAAAAATTAGCCAGGCCTGGTAGTACATGTCTATAGTCCCAGCTACTCAGGAGGCTGAGGTGTGAGGATTCCTTGAGCCTACAAGGAGAGGCTGAAGTGAACTGAGATTACGCCACTGACCTCCAGCCTGGGTGCCTGAGTGAGACCAAGAAGAAAGAAAAAAGGAAAGAAAGAAAGAAAAAGAAAAAGTTTTAATAGGAACTGCACTCAATAGTAAAATAAAAGTGACAGAGAAACAGAGAAGATGGTTTCGAATATTCCCACAACTCAAAGCTTACCTAGACTATCAGAGCTGGAAGGGCCCTGTGGCAGAAACTGCTCACTGCCAATCAAAACACCCTCAAACTGTGGTAACTGAGCTGTTTGTGGTAAAGCATTTCTCAGCTTCCCTTGCAGTTGGGGTAGGGTCAGTGGGGATGGTGGTGGTGTGCTGCGCATGACTCAGTCCCTGCCAGTGAAGTGTGATGAGATGAGATCGGACTCAGAGCTTTCAGGAAAGTGGTGGAACTACCTCCCCAAGCTCCCTCTTCCCTGGCCTGGAATGGAGCAAGAATCGACCATGCAGATGAGGCTGACACCCTTGGGGACGGAGGAACAAGAAGTTAGAAGGAACTCAGGACCTGGGTAATGGCACCGGGTAGATCGCTGCTAGTTTGGGACTTTTATTACACACAAAAGAAATAAACTATATTGTTTGAACAATTGCATTTCTGGGAATCTTTTATAGCCATTAGTGTTACCCTAACTTATAAATGCACCTCAGGAATCATCAATACCAGTATCCTAAAAGTTCCTTTGCAACTTTTGTCATTGCTGTACTTTATTGCTCTTTATGCAATGCATTCTGTAATTAATACAGTTTTTTAACTTAAATAGGCCAAATCTACTTAAGCTTTGCCTAAATTATGTCTGTGAAATGACCAGTTTGAAGTGCTAGCTATATTTTTAAATATATATGAAAATAAATGCACAATTATTAAAATAAAATGTTTATCTGTTTTCCATCTGATCTCATAGTACATGAAATCCAATTTAATTTCAACAACGGATTTTCCTGATGAAAACGCTGAGGCCAAGTGCTGCATTTTCAAAATTAGAACCAGGAACTACATCTACTTTGAGACTTTTTCCACATACATTATTACACTGCTTTACTTTTTTCTTATAAGTTGGACATGTGACTCTGGGCACAAAGTCTTCCAACAAATGGTTCAAACGACTTGTAAGCTACATCTGATTGGTGTTTAGAGAATCGCTTTGAAGACAAAAGAGTAAAAGTTATTGTCCTGGTGAAGCCAGTGGACAAACAGAAGCAGAGGAGTCTGTCACCCCTCAAGGCTGGCTCAGACAGAGTTTATGTCTTTCTAAGTCTACTTTCTTCTCCATCGATTTGCTTGCTAAGTTGATGAGATCATGTCTAGAATGCAGATCCTAGATTTCTCAGATTCAAAGTTAAGGGAATTTTCCAAGCTACTTTTTGGTCTGGAGATAGTCTACAAATCTGATGGTCTAGAAGAGTTATCTGTGAGTAACTAAGGTTTTGTTAGAATGGGTTAAGTTGAAGATTTTTATTACTTTAGGATTTACATAGAGGATGTCAAAAAGAAGTGAAAGAATATGGCAACTACCCATAATTCTGACCTTAAAAATTTAGATAGACTGAAAATCCCTCTCTCTTTTAACTGATCATTTATCCATAAATGTATCAAAGACTATCTTGCCTTAGATAGTTTTTTTTTTTGAGATGGACCTTTGCTCTTGTTGCCCAGGCTGGAGTACAGTGGTGCAATCTCAGCTCACTGCAACTTCTGCCTTCTGGGCTCAAGTGATTCTCCTGCCTCAGCCTCCCAAGTAGCTGGGATTACAGGCATGCACCACTATGCCAGGCTAATTTTTGTATTTTTAGTAAAGACGGGATTTCACCATGTTGGTCAGGCTGGTCTCGATCTCCTGACCTCAGGTGATCCACCTGCCCCTGCCTCCCAAAGCTGGGATTACAGGCGTGAGCCACCACACCTGGCCTTCTCTTGCCTTACACTTTTATCCTGACCACCTCTCAGCATTCATTGCGAGTTGTCCTACAATTATTTTTAACTATGCTTCATATTGTTTTTGGAATTTTATTTTAAGCAATTTTATTTGTTTAAAACAGAAGAAAATCTAAAATGTGAGAGCAAAGGGACTTTTACCATTTTCCCAATGAATTCACAACATGTGATTTATCCACATTCGACTTGCAAAGGATGTTAGCTACATGACAAACCAAGGTTTAGAAAATCTCTGTTTTAAGCAGGTAACTTCAAGATTCCTTTAACTGTGCCCAAAGAATGTTTTCCTACATTATCAGAAAATATTCTCTTTTTGAGTCTAAGTTACATGGTTTAAGCAATGTTTAATGCATCAATCCCTTCTACTTCAAAGAGGTAATACTGTCATAGAAAGCAAAAGAAAATTTGAGGAGGTGCTGGAGATGGATACTCTCCTTGCTAGGAGAAACCCCAAGTTAGCAGTTTCTTATACAATCCTGTGTTAATAAAAGCAGTTCAAGAAGGGTACCCAATTTTGTTCAGTCACTTCCTATTTCTGAGGTACCTATCAGACCTAGAAGATACACACTGGAATAGCTGCAAGTATAAACAAAACTTCTAGACGGAAAGCATTTTTGAGTTTATGTCACTGGAGCTGGGTTTAGCTGTTGTGTTGTTTTGAGTATGGCATCTCTTAGTTAAAGAGAAACAAGTCATCGTCAGCTTGTTTGGGTGGGTATAACAAATATTCCATAAACTGGGTGGCTTCTAAACAGCTAACACTATTTCTCATAGTTCTGGAGGCTGAGAAGTCCAAGATCAAGGAGGTGGGAGATCAGGTACCAGGTGAGGGCCTGGTCTTCAGTGAAAGTTTTTTTTTTTTTTGAGACAGTCTCGTTCTGTAGCCAGTCTGGAGTTCAGTGGTGCGATCTTGGCTCACTGCAACCTCTGTCTCCTGGGTTCAAGAGATATCCCCTACCTCAGCCTCCCGAGTAGCTGGGATTACAGGCGCGCCACCACAGCCGGGTAATTTTTTTTTGTATTTTAGTAGAGATGAGGTTTCACTATGTTGGCCAGGATGGTCTCCCTCTCCTGACCGTGTGATCCACCTGCCTCAGCCTCCCAAAGTGCTGGGATTACAGCTGGGAACACCGTGCCTGGCTGAAAGCACTTTCTTGCTGTATCCTCACATGTTTGTAGGACAAACAAGCTCCCTCAGCTCTCTTTTATGAGGGTGTTTTGCTCCTTCATGACCTCATTCCTCCCCAAAGGCCTCATGTCTTCATACCATCTCACTGGGGATTGGGCTTCAACCTATGAATGTTAGAGGGACACAAACATTCACACCATAGCAATCACCTCTATTTCCGAAACAAGGAATTACTAGTTAGCAGTAAACTTCTTCACTGCCCATGTTCTTATAACAGTAATTACCAATTCGCTACGATTTTTCGTAAAATGCTGTTGGAGGCAATGTTAGCTTGAAGCCTGAAGAGGGGCTATCTTGAGGACTGTGTCCTCTGCAATAGGACATATCAATGGAAGGTTGTGTCCTCTGCAATAGGACATATCAATGGAAAGCTGCTTTCAATGAAGACTGTCATGAAGCAGGTCTAGGAGCTTTGCAGGAGCAAAGGCAAAGGGTCCCCAACCAGATCCTTGGTGAAGGGCTGAATGTCCCCTCAGGAACATGGACTGTCAAGAAAAAGGTCTTCATTTATTCTCCTTTGGGGATCAGGGAGGACAAGCTTAGAACTAGCTAGAAGAGGGGGAATAGTTGAAAAAGTCCCAACCAGAATGAATGAATACCTTGCTTCTGTGCTACGAGGGTAATCTTCCAATTCTGGGAGTACTAAAAGGTGCTGGGAATGGAGATGAGGAAGACAGTAGTGGAAGGGATGAGGTTGGGGACTGAGTAGTTATCGATGGCTGCTTAGCAAATCACCCGACACATAGCACGTTTACTCTCTCACACTGTTTCTGAGGTCAGGAATTAGGGACTCACTTCGCTGGATGGCTCTGACTTGGGGTCTCTTATGAAGGTGGAATTAAGCTTCTGGCTGGGCCTGCAGTCCTCCCAAGGCAGGTCTAGAGAATCCGTTCACAAGATGGCTCTCTCACGTGGTATGGCCAGGAGGCCTCAGTTCCTCACTAGCTTTCGATATAAGGCCTTGGTTCTTCACCACATGGGCTGCTGAGGGTCTGCATGATGTGGGAGCTGGGTTTACCCCAGAGCAGGTGACTGAGGGAAAGAGCAGGGAGGAGGCCACAGTAGATACAACGGCCTCATCTTAAAAGTCACACACCACGACTTCCACTTTGTTCTATTTGTGAGAAGTGAGTCACTAAGTCCAGCCCACGCTCGAGAGGAAGAGAATTAATCTCCCATAGTTTGGAGGGAGTATCAGATAATTTGAGGACATGTTAAACTATCACAAGTAATGTTTCAAGTAAAGCTAAAGAAAAGAGAACTGGGGGATGAGAAGAGTTCAGAGCTCTAGAATTTAAAGGTCTCAGTAGAACTTAACAGTCTCAATGAATCTTCCAGAAGGATGTAAGGATATGCTTCCTGTTCTTGCCTCTGATGACTGTACTCTCCTTTGTCCATACATCCTCATTTTTCCTCATTTACATATTTCATTATTCTTTAAAACAATTGCTCATAAGAATACTTCCTCAGGGTAAGAGTCAAGCCGTGGAAACATTGCTTAAATGGCATAAAACAAGCATTATAATAATATTGGAGCTAAGCGGAACGTGATTTTGAACCTGGGGGAAGAGTTCATCCCTTGTTAGGTGGTAAGTTAGTCATGTATCATAAGCAATTGATGTTTAGATGAAATCGATGCATTAAAATAATAAACTGTTAATTTGTCCATTTATCCAGAAAAATTTGCAGCAGGCTCCACAATGGGTGCTGGGAACATGAAGAAGGGTGAATAAAGGGGGTCACAGTCTGGTGTGGGAGATGGACGTGAAACCCGTAATAACCATATCCCATGATCCCATGATAAGCTATACTTGTGTGATCACCTGGTTTGTATTTATCTGTGATTTTTCACCTTAGTTACTCCTTAAGGGCAGAGTTGGTCCTGTTCCATTTTCCATTACTAGCACCCAGCACAGTGCCTGGTCCACAGAAGGAGCTTAAGCATGTCTGATGCATGTGTTGCTAAATCCAGTGCATTCTAAAGGTTGCAGCACTTAGAGAGACTAACCAGTGAAACAGTACCAGATGCGGGCTGGCTCTCTCCCTTCCTGCGAACAGTGATGAAGGAGGTATTTTTGGCTTGTGTTTGCAGGTGTGCCGACTTCTTACATGACCTTCTCTCTCCTTGCAGATGCAGCATAGTTCTCTCCAGGAGTCTCTACTCTTGGGAGGCAGCTTTGGGCCTCACTGAGCTCTGAGAGCTCCTTCGAAGCTTCTCACTGCTGTGTCTCCCTGTGTGTCCTTCCTAGGGACCCCAGGGAGCGGACAGTGCATTTAAGCTGCTGGCTGTAAGGAAAATCCAGGAGGAAGCACAGAGGAAGCTCCTCTCTGCTTTGTTCAGGGAAAATGCATTTTATTTCTTAAGCCCAGAACAGGAGTATCTATCTCTTTGTCCTAAAATTACAATACTATAGGCAGAGATAATTTTTCTTTTCTCTTCTTCTTCTTTGGAGATAAGGTCTCATTCTGTCACTCAGCCTGGAATACAGTGGCACGATCAGGGTTCACTATAGCCTCTACAACCTGGGCTCAAGCGATCCTCCCACTGCAGCCTCCTGAGTATCTGGGATGATAGGGATGTGCCACCATGCCTGGCTAATTTTTCTATCTTTCTGTAGAGATGAGGTTTCACCATGTTGTCCAGGCTGGTCCCAAACTCCTGGGCTCAAGAAATCTCTCTGTCCAGGAGTTTGAGACCAGCCTGGGCAACACAGTGAAACCTCACCTCCCAAAGGGCTAGGATGACAGGCATGAACCACCACACCTGACTTAATTTTTCAGAACGATGTTAAGCTATGGAGGGAAAGAGTCTCCCTCATATGCGGCTTTCCTAGAACTAAGAGTTCAAGGTGAGCTGGGGGAATGACAGTCTTTGCACATCAATAGGTTCCCAGGTCATTCACTACAAATAACACATTTATGTGGTTTTAGTTGTCTTTTCTCCAAGAGTGGACAATGTATTTTAGGGCATTTCAGCTCAAAAATTAGTCAATTTGCACATTTCCAGGTATTACTTGGTTTAAGTGAAAATGAGTTCATACCATGTAAAATACAAAGTAGGCCCGATGTTGTTGGCAAGATTGGTTAGAGCCTGCATTCTTATAAATGTGTCTCTCTGACTGACAGTGAGACCAAGACACTTATAGAGGACACTGCAGCCCAGTCCCAGGCAGAAATCTGCGTCCTCCAGGCAGAACTATTTATGTAAGCTATTAAAATGGAGACACCCTTATGCTGGAAGATTATATGGAACTTCACATACAATAGATAGCTGGAAAAAAGCGTGACCCATACAAAGTGATTAACATTCATTAATGCACAGATTTCATTAGCTTCATTCCTTCATCCATTCATTCCACAAATACTTATTGATTATTTGTAGGTACCAGACATTGTTCTAGGTATTGGGGTACAGTGGTAAATAAGAGATAAAGCTGAATTTTTAAAGTAGAAAGATAGATCATAGACAAATAAATAAAAACAAATAAGGAAGGACCCAGTGATAAATACTAGGATGAAAAACCAAGGCCCAGGTGATATGATGGCAGCTGAGTGGTCAGGTGCAGCTTTTCTGGGGCATTGGCAATCAAGCTAAAGTTTGAATGGCACGAAGGAAGCTGCCCCTGGGGGAAGAGCACTCCTCAGAGACAGAAGAGAAGGCAGGGACGGTGGGCAGTGAACTCGGGTGTGGAAGAGGAGCAGAGACAAAGTCAGGAGCCAAAACACCCGGAGTTCAGCACCGGGACTGAGAAGCAGGAGAAAGAGTGGAGAGTGGCCAGGGGCCGATAGTGAGGCAGGACGATGACAAAAAACGGAACAGGATGTGAAATAGGAAGAACATTGGAATCAGATGATATAAAATCATAAGGCAGAGATTTTGGAACAATTCAACTCGCTCCAGGTAGGCTTTTCATCTGGAGCTTCCTAGTATTTAAAATGCAGCACCATGCTTTATTTGTCTTGAAATAAAGAAGACACTTTCAGTTCTTTCAAGAATCTCATATCCCACTGTAGAGTCTCTAACTTACAACTTTCCCCTTGATTACCAACAGAATACATCTTTATGACAGAACATTTGGAAAATATAAATAAGCCAACAGAACAAGAAAAAAACCATTCCAAATCCAGCCACCCAAGAATAACTACTGTTAACATTTGCGTGCAGAATCTGCTATGGTCTGAATGCGTGCCCTCAAATCCCTGTGTTGAAACCTAATTCCAAAGGTTATGGTATAAAGAGGAAGGGCCTTTGGGAGGTGGTTAGGTCATGAGGGCGGGGCTGTCATGAATGGGGTTAGTGCCTTTACACAAGAGGCCTGGGGAGTGTGTTAGCCTCTCTTGCCCTCTGCCATGTGAGGACACAGCAAGATGGACACTGCCATTTATGAGGAACCGGCCCTCAGCAGACACCAGATCTGTTGGCAACTTTATCTTGAACTTTTCAGCCTCCAGACTGTGAGCGATATATTTCTATTACTTATAAATTACCATATCTCAGGTTATCTTGTTATGGCAGCTCAAATGGACTAAGACAAACTGTCTTTGTGTTCATACGATGCAGTGGTTCAGAATACAAACTCAGGAGTCTGGGTGAGAATCGTTGCTTTGCCACTTGCTAAACTTGTTTTGAAATTTGTTAGTTGACTTTCAGTCTATCTTAATTGCTTATTAAATGCTACATAACTGTCTGCCATGTCTTAAGCCTCAGTTTTCTCATCTGCAAAGTGGGGAAGTAATCTTACTTTATTCATAGGACTGCTGTGATGATGAGATGAGACAAGCCACGGAACGCTCCTGGTTTAGTGCCTGGTACGTAGCACCTTCTAGACGTCAGCTATTATGTTATTTTACAAAGTGGGGATTATACTGTAAAACTTTCCATGCAGAAACTACTATTCCAATTGTCACCAGGCGTTTTTAATCATTACACAGTATTGTGATATAATTCAGACAAACTCTGTTATGGGACACTTTGGCTTTTTCCAAATTTTCACTATTTAATGAAATTCTACAGATAAAATATTGCAATTTTCGTGTTACTTCTCCAGGACATATTCTGCAAAGTGACTGGGTCGATGGGCATAAATATTTCCAAGACTTTTTTGAGGCATATTATTATGTCTTCTACTATGAATTTAGATAATACCTTGGATAAGAATAATGTCTGGAAGTAAATAATCCACATATGTGTGCAGTTTTGAAGGCATGATTTATCATTAGCTGAATGGAAACACTTTATCTCCTCCCTCCCCATGTATTCACACACGTTCTTCTCCACACCTGTTCACACCTGCAGGTGTGCACCATCTCCCTTCATTCCTCAGGGAGGCTTCTCAGCACCAGGCTTCTAGTTAAGCAACTTTGCTTGTGGTTTTCTGATTTGCTGGGAATTCTGTACTTACCATTCTTTTTACTTGAAGACATAAACTCGTAAGGTTTCAGTATATTGGGAATCCAGGCCCCTCACCTAACAGGTGATATGACAATAATGTAGAGTGGACAAGAGTCCAGATTGGTCCCAAGGACCATGCTATTGTTAGACTGCTAAGTCATGCTGGATTATTTCTTTATCTGTAGAACCTGGATCAGCAGCCAGTGCATGTAAGCAGCCAGTATGGTTTGCTGGATGAATACTTGAAGTAACTTACAGCCTCCCAGGATTTTGTAACAGGAAAGGATCATAGAGGCATGGAAACTGAGGCCTGTATTGGTTAATGAGATGTAGGCTGTTATATAATATTAGTGACAAGTTGAAATAACAACTCAGTTCCCAGCACAGACGAGGAGAAGCCAGGAGATGTGACTTGCTGGGGTGAGAGGAGCATGAAGAGAAAAGCTTAATTCTGACTTGCTCCAGAGCGGGCAAAACCCAGACCAAGCAAAACTGCAAGTTGGTGGCAGGCCAATTTCAGCAAAATACAAGAAAGGACTTTTTGGCTGGGTGCGGTGGCTCACGGCTGCCATCCCAGCAACTTTGAGAGGCCAGGGGTGGGAGGTGGATCATGAGGTCTGGAGATCGAGACCATCCTGACCAATATGGTGAAACCTCATCTCTACTAAAATACAAAAAATTAGCTGGGCGTGGTGGTGTATGCCTGTAGTCCCTAGTCCCAGCTATTCAGGAGGCTGAGGCAGGAGAATCGAGTGAACTTGGGAGGCGGAGGTTGCAGTGAGCCAAGATCACACCACTGCACTCCAGCCTGGGCGACAGACCAAGACTCCGTCTCAAAAAAAAAAAAAAAAAAAAATATATATATATATATATATATAAAAAGAACTTTTTGATAATTAGTACTGTCCAAAATGGAAGTGAGTTTTCTTGAAAAACAGTGAGTTGCCCCTAATTGGAAGTGTTCAAGTAGAAACAGGGTAATAATTTGTGAAGTGTTCTCATAGAAAAAACTTTTTGGTTTGTGTGGGGGATAAATGACTTCTAAGGTCTCTACCAAAGTGAAGATTAAATGATTAGGGAATACATATATCTTGATAGGTATTTTTATCCTGTTGATCTGTTACTTTGTAATTAAGTCTTTTGAATGTGAATTCATTATCTTTCTCATTACAAATGAGACCTGATAAATTTAAATGTCTTTACTTACCCAAGATTCCATGGGTTTAAAATAATCTTTTTAGTGGTATTTCAGTGTGCTACGCACAGTAGGAGTTCAAAAGATAAAATTTAAATTAGCTCTTAATTTTGGAAAACCTACATTTAAAGTAAATTGAGCTACAGGCTCCATGCATTTGAACAATTTGATTGAACTCAGCTGGCCTCAACGAAATACATCAGCTGATCACATTCAAGGGCACTAAATATTCATTAGCTTTTCTCTTTATTAAAAAAAGCTAAAATTAAGGAATTTGGGTAGAAAGTATTGTGGTGAGATAAAAGTGTTCTTTTATTGGCTTTCTGAATAATCTGAAATTGCAGCTGGAAGTCTTTCAGAATAGAAAGAATCCTTTTAATATGAAGCTGCAAATGTTATTGCACTTCTAGTATAGAGGTGCTGAAAGACCACCCTTTTAGTGTAATCATTTCATCCAAATTCTAGGAAGACAAATCACATAAATGAACCATATTCTAGAAATGCTTTCAATGTTCAAGGTTTCATATCCGTAATAGAAACGGAGGTTCCAGCAAGTTCCTAAGTAAGTTCAGTGAAAAGCTCCACTCCCAAACAGCCATCTAGCAAAGCTTTGATGAATCGCAGAGATAGCATCTGTGACACACTCTTTCTGAGTCTACCCAGGAAGGAAATGGATTAAAAAACAGCAAAAGCTCCTTTCTGTTTATGTAGGTTTTGTTTTAACTTCCCTTTCTTCTTTTCTCCCGTCCTTCCTCCCCCGTCCCTTTTCTTTCTTGCTCCTTCTTATTAGAAGGCTAAATATAGAAATCAATGTTCTAATCAGGTATTCATCTGAATTATCAACAATGTTTTGGACATTCTTATAATACAATTGGCTCAAGTCGAGATGAACTATCCATTAGCTAGAACATTCCAGCCATGCCCTTTTCTCACCTACTTAGGAAAATATATATCCTGTCGGCAGCAAGATCTTCTGTTTCAGACACTGTGCCAGATGCTAGAGACTGAAAAATATGAGGTATGAAACGTGGCCTCACAGAGGCCCAGCAAATCCATAGCACTGCTTCACCATAGAACCTAGACGAGACTCAGAGTTCTTTCTGGCCCAAGACACCCCACAGTTATTGCTAACCGATCGCCAGATTGACTCCTGACAGTCTCTGCTAATCTATTGCCAAATTGGCGTAAGAGGTCATATATATTTGTCATCTCTGGTGGGAACTCAAATGTTCTCTAGTACATTGATTGTGCCAGATTCTGTACCAAATGACTGTCTCATTCTGACAATCATAATCATAACTGTTTCATGTCTATAATGGAAGACCCATTTCATTTCTATCTTGCCGAAGTTTGATTTTTGAATGACATTCTCAGAAGCATGAAAGAGAAAAAACGAGTTTTAAGAAAAGTTACCTCCACTGCTGCTTTTGCCCTTTCAAATTCTTCTTCTAAGGAGTGGTTTCTAGAGAGTAATGCGCTTCCCCAGCGATGCTCTTTGGTGAGTCGGGCCTGGAATCAAGCATACACATGGTGTGTTGGAATCACATGACTGTTGGACACACAAATAGACAGGTGCTTTTCCTTTTCCCATTTCACTTTCCTCACCTTTAAGAATCATCTGTGGTTGATGACATTTTGGAGTACTGTGCAGGCATGGTGCTGCCTAAACTGAGATGGCGTCCATAAATATGTGAACATGCATGCGTGATCCTTCCACAGTGGGTCTCAGTCCTGGACATATTAAAACCACTCCTCATGCCTCAACTCCTAAAGATCTTATTTTAATTGGTCTCTATTCCAGGCCTCGACATTTCAGTAAACCTGTCCTAGTGATTCTGATATGCAGCTAGGATGGGCAATCTCCATCAGAAGTCTAGCTTTAGAAATTGATATTCAAGCTTTCAGCTTGTGAGGAAGATCAGCCTCCAGGTAAAAACATAAAAGCTGCAGAAGTGGAAGTGTGGCTTCCAGGCCTTTCTCCGTACGTGCACAGCAGATCCTTGTGCAGAATTATCTTCCTTCTGCTTTCCCTCTGTTGCCATTGTCTTATGCCTCATTTCTTAGGATCCTGCTCTCTATTAAATAATAATGAATCACTTAGATATCAGAATCATGTCTGATAAGGCCAACTGCTTTGTCACAATTAATAGGCCATGTAATATATACATATCTTAACTTAGCTAAATGCAAGTGTTTTCAGAAGACCTTTCCCCAAGAGTGTGCTGTAATTTAAAAAAGGTTATTAACTTTTAATTTCACAAAAAATACTTAGTTTGAAAAAAAAATCAGTCACGGAAAATAAGAGGTGGACCACTAGAGCTTTCTGCAGTCACACAAACATTTATACACACAGAGTGTTGTGTATGGTAATATGGACAGTAACGTGTTTCAAATAATATGAAACATCAGAGGTTGCCATCTTTAGTTTTTCACTCAACAATTTATCCTGCAGAGTTTATGCTTCTGTTTTTTTGTTTTTGGTCTATCGCTCTGGTCGACCAGGGGATCCATGGGGACAACAACCTTGTCTGATAGCTTTTGTACTCCTGATGCCCAGCACAGGGCCTGACCTGGGGTGAGCGCCCACATATGCCCACTTCAGGTTAAGGGATGCATTGAGACAAGCTAGGCCTTGGGGAAGAGGAGGAGAGGGTCTTGGGGTAAATTTCCCTGGCCCCTTTTATTATAGAGTGGAGGTGGGGTAGGGTGAGTGACTTCTTGGTGTGTGTGTGTTAGACAGCTCTGTGGCAATGACACTCAACCCTGGCTTCCATGGGAATTACCTGAACAGGCCTGGACCCCACCGCAACCTATTAAATAAGAAACTCTGGGGCTGGATCCTGGGCCTTTTGATGTTTGAAAAGCTCCTCTGATAATTCTGAAAAGCAGTCATGGTTTGAAAATCATGGTTCTACAGCAAAACTTTCCTCTTCACACCACACTTGCCCTCCATATCACTCAGCTCCTCTTCATTCATTTTTCTACCACTGTCGGTCCTGAAGGAGACCCCCTCTTCTCTCATGACACGATAGTACTACCAGACACCGCTCAGTACTTTAGACATTATAATGTATTTCGCTCTTTCAGCAACTTCATGAGGTATCATCAACCCAATTTTCAAGATGATGATGCTGAGATACAGAGAACTTAATCCCCTTGCCCAAAGTTACACAGCTAGTAAGTGACAGGGCTGGTGCTTCAAGGCCATGTTCATCATGACTGCCCTACACTGCTTCTCCCTGTAGGCTGAGCTCACCCGGCCATGCTCATCACCACTGCCCTACACTGCTTCTCCCGGGAGGCTGCACTCACCCGGCCAGGCTCATCACCACTGCTCTGCACTGCCTTTCCCAGGCCATGCTAGGAAGACAGAAAACACAGAAAAGCTGCCCCTGGGGGGCCACTGCATGGAAAGAGTCAACCTGGAAGCCCTAAGGAAGGGCTTCAAGATTGCAAGCAATAATGACGTAATTATGACTGTAAACAACAGTGTTGTGGGGGTTGTTTAATAAATGTGGAACGTTTATTTATAAAAACATTAATTTATGTTTCTTCCTCTGTTGGGAATACTCAGTATCGCCAGCAGAAAATAGGTGCTCCATAAGTAGTCGATAAATAGTTGTTGAAAATATGCTGTCAGTGAAGAGACGAGCGAATGAATTAAAGGTATTTTCTCTCCCTAACCCCAGAAGGTGTTTTCAGTCAAGGTTCTCTGGTCAATCCAGGAGGCTAAGGGGAACTTATAGGAGACTGAGAGGGGTCTTGTTTTTTCGTCCTGGATCTGGATCTGGAGTGGCAGAGGTCTGTGTTAGCAAAGTCCTACTGACCAGCCTTTAGAAGTGGGGAACAGCAGCTGAACGTCCGAGGCGGCTGCCTAGCAACACGCAAGGCCTACAGACAGCACAGGGGAGAGGCACCTACAGGGGTGCGTGCAGTCAGAAGAGGGAAGGGGGAGGGGTGGTGGGGCACCTCTGGGCTCGCAGGATTATCTGTGGCCTCACTGTTGGGTGGCCCAGGTTCATAGGTCACCATGAATAAGAAGCCTCCCTTTCTAGGCCACGTGAAAGCTACTAGTACCTCCGCCTCCTAACCCAGACACCTGATACAGGGAAGGTGACCTGAAATATGAAAGTGAGATCAACTATCATATCATCCTGGCACGTGGGGTCTTAGGGCCAGATTTAATATCAGTAAATAAAAGTAACAGGACATTTCTTGTGCTCCAGGGTTGTGGCAGCAAATTCATACTCATTGCAAAAGCAAAAGAACTTAAGATAGAAAAATGTATGCCCACCTTTGAAAAAGGCATATTGAGATTGTGGGCTTTCTTCATGTCATGGGAGAGAATTTTCTGTCTTCTTGATCCTTGTATTTGTTTCTTATGGCTGGTGTAACAAATACAAATTACCACAAACTGGTTGACTTGAAAAGACAGAAGTTTCCTCTCTCAAAGTTCTGGAGACTAGAATTCTAAAATCAAGGTGATAGCAGGCCCACGCTCCTCTGAAGGCTGTGGGGGACTCTGCATCCAGCCTCTCCCGATTCCTGCTGGCTTCAGGCATTCTTTGGCTTATGGCTGCTGCCCTCCATGCTGCCTCCTCTTATCTCTCAAAACTCCATCTGCCTTACTCTTTTTTTTTTGGGCGGGGGGAGGAAGGGAGGAAGGCAGGGAGGGAGGGAAGGAGGAAGGTAGGGAGGAAGTAAGGGATGAAGGAAGCAAGGAAGGGAGTGCGGGAGGGAGGGAGGAAAGGGAAGGAAGGAAATCAAGCAATGAGAGAGACATTGCCGACCTGGATCTAGAGGTTTACAAGTTGATTTCTTTTTTTTTTTTGAGAGAAGGAAAGAAAAAACAAAACAAAAATAAATGAGTAAAGGAAAGGAAGAAAGAGGAAGAGATAGAGGGAGAGTGAATAGAAATATTGCTTTATTCTGAAAAAAAATGGGTATTAATAATGGCCATTCAATGTTTCATTTAAACCTATGAGTAGGTGTGATGTGGTATTAAGAGGAATGTATATTTTGTGTATTTGAAGTGGGGAGCTCTATAAATATTTATTAAGTTTACTTGTTCCGG
>CAUYOR010069241.1:0-17034 GCA_963573925.1 Callimico goeldii
GCACCACCATGCCCAGCTAATTTTTTGTATTTTTAGTAGAGACGGGGTTTCACCATGTTGACCAGGATGGTCTCGATCTCTCGACCTCGTGATCCACCCGTCTCGGCCTCCCAAAGTGCTGGGATTACAGGTGTGAGCCACTGTGCCCGGCAGAAGCAAAGGATCTTAAGCCACATGGTGACATGATCAGATTTGTATTCAAAAAAAGTCAGTTTGAAAAGAGCACGGTGGGCTGGGTGTGGTGGCTCATGCCTGTAATCCCAGTATTTTGTGATCCCAAGGCAGGAGGAATGCTTGAGCCCAGGAGTTCGAGACCAGCTTGGGCAACATGGGGAAACCACATTTCTACAAAAAATACAAAAATTAGCCAGGCATGTTAGCGTGTGTCTGTAGTCCCAGCTACTCGGAAGGCTGAGGCAGGAGGATTGTTCGAGCCCAACAGGCAGAGGTTGCAGTGAGCCAAGATCGTCCCACTGCACTCCAACCTGCGTAATAGAGCAAGACTCTTTCTAAAAGAAAAGAGCATGGGCATGAGATTGGCGAGGAGTCTGAGTGGCAGCTGGAAGTCCAGTGGGTGTGAGGGCAGTTGTCCAGGGGAACGTGGGGAGTGGCCTGGCCAAGTATGTGGCATAAGAGATGGGAAAAGTAGATGGGTTAGAGAAATATTTAGGAAGGTAAGAAGGACTTGTATGACTTGGGAAGTACAGGAAAGGCAGGGGTCAAGAATAACCCCTGGGTTCCTGACTTTTGCAGAGGGGTGGTGGTGGTGCCAAATGCAGAGATTGGGAAGGCTGGGATGGGGTGAAGGATGTGTATGTAGGCATAGTCAAAAGTTCACTTGGAGGCAGGCACGGTGGCTCATACCTGTAATCCTAGTGCTTTAGGAGGCTGAGGAAGAAGGATTACTTGGGGTTGGGAGTTTGAGACCAGGGAGACAACATAGTGAGACCTCCATCTCTACAAAAAATTAAAAAATTAGCCAGGTATGGTGGCACATGCCTGTGTCAGGATACTTGCAATTTACAATACTATTTATCAAAAAAAAAAAAAAAAAAAAAAAGACCATGAAATCCCGGAAGTATTGAGCTGTGATCGTATCACTGCATTCCAGCCTGGGCGACAGAGTGAGAACCATGTCTCAAAAAAAAAAAAAAAAAAAAAGTTGATTTGGACAGTAAGTTTGGTTTATGTGAGGAACTAAGGTGGAGTCATTGGGTGGGCAGTTGACAAGGTGAGTGTAGGCCTCAGAGGACAGATACTGGCTGGAAGTAGAAATTTGGGTGTTGCCAGCATAGAGATGAATTTTGTTTTAACTATTATTAAGAAAAATTTCAAATATAAAGAAAAGTAGAATGGTATAGTGAATAGCTAGTTGCCCATCTATATTTAGAAATTGTTTTTTTTTCATATTGGTTTCATGTTCATTTATTATTTTTTAGTTTTTTGGCCAATAGTATTGTAAATTGCAAGTATCCTGACATTTCATGCCTAAATACTTCATGTGTTGATACATGATGTAGATTATTGAAACCATGAGAGAGGATGGTCTCCTTGGAAGAGAGTGAAAAGAGAATATAATCCTTCAGCCTCTTCAGTGTGTGTGCTGGGAAATCCATCTCTTTTGCTAGCTAGTTTCATGGAAATAATAATGCCTGTCATTTACTGAGCACTTACTACATGCTAGCATGGTCTCATTGAATCTTCCCACCAATTACTGAGGTTAGAAAATTAAACCCATTTGACAGATAAAGAAACTGAGGCTTACCTGGGGTCTGGCACTTAATGAGTGCTTTTCACTTGAGTGCCCACTGAAGGAATGAGGTTGGGAGAGTAGAAATAGCTTGTTCAAGGTGACACAGCATCAAGTTACCAAGCCAGCCATCCTCACTCCAAAGACAGTGATCCTCTTGAGGGGCCTCAGCATTTCAGAGCTGAGTTCCTGCTCCCTCATGACCTCAGACTTGTCAGGGGAACATTCATCCTGCCAGACTAATTTCTTTTCCATTTTTGATGTGTGTGTGGGCATGCTTGTGTATGCACAGTTGGACTTTGAGTGCGCAATCCAAAAATGCAGATTGTATTTTGAGATTGCCCCCGACCCAACTAAGTACCAGAATTCTAAAGAGCAAGACTTCCCTGAGCGGGTGCTTCCACACCCCCAGCTCTGACACTCCTGGTGGCCTCTTACGCTCCTCTGTGTTGCCTCCCATCAGGTGCACCCCAGACATGGACGTCATCCTCAACATTCCTGCAGAAGAGCCACTACCCTTCTAGATGGCAGTGTCATGGGCCTCGCCTCCCCTCCCCTCCCCTTCCCTCCCCTCCCTTCCCCTCCCCTCCACTCCCCTCCCCCTCTCTTCCCAGCACCTGGTGCCTTGGATCATTTACTTACAGAACCAGGTCTCCATTCAGTCCCTGATGTACAGTCCCTCCCTCCCTCCCTCCCTCCCTCCTTCCTTCCTTCCCTCCCTCCCTCCTTCCTTTTCTTCCTTCCTCATTCCTCCTCCTCTCCCTCTCTCCCTTCTTTTTTTCCTTCCTGTAGCTTTTTCCTCTCTTCTTCCCTTCCTTCTGGTTGGTGCTGCTGGACCAGTTGGGAATTTCCAATTAAATCTGCTATTCCTTTTTACCAATAAAGCTGGATTTACATTTGCTTTTTTGTGAGTATCTCAGAGTCTCCAGCTAGGCCTTGCAGAAGATGTGGTGGGAACAGACTTTGTCTTAAGATAAGGGGCAGACAACTGTGTTGACTGCATCTGGGGCTCAAAAGTTCTCCAGAAGAAGTGCTGGAGCAACCCCTGCCTGAGTCTCCGTGGCTCCGTGGCTCCGTGGCTCTGTGGCTCTGGGCCACTCCCTCCTGGTGCAGTGGGAGCCCAGCTTCTCTCCAGTCGCTGCCCAGACCTGCTGAGGGCGTTGTCAGGGCCGACAGACTTCTTGAGTTTAATACACCTGGGAACTTGCTGGGCCTCAGTGCTTGGAACAACTCCGAAGGGATATTCTGGCTCTGGAACTTCCTGTAGGCTCAGCTGCCACTGTCCTTGGGCCTGCATTGCAGCTGGACTTCTCCCCATTCCCAGTCCTGCATACCTCTATCTTTCTCAGTTGTTGATTTCAAGAGCACTCATTAATAAATGCTCTATACCCTACACTCCATCTCGGAGGTGGCTTCTCTGGGGACTTAGCTTGCTACAACTCCCAAGAGACTTTGGTCACTCACAGATCCACTTTGAGTTAGGAGACTTTTGGTTACAGGTAACAAAACCACCAATTCAAATCATCCTAAACAATGAAGGGCTCAGGTAAGTAAATAGCTTAGGTGAAGGCTTTATCCAGAAATCATGTGATGGCACCAAGGACTTGGTTTCTATTTATCTACTTTGTTTTCCAAGGTGTTGCCCTTTTTTTAAGGTCAGCACTGCTTGCGGCCCCAATATGCCAGCATCTCCCAGGGTTGTCCAAGTCTTCGTACATGTCCTGCTGGAGAGAGACTGGCTGTGTCCCAGAATTTTCAGCCAGTGTCTTAAGATTGGGCTGGGCACAGTGGCTCACACCTGTAATCCCAGCACTTTGGGAGGCCAAGGGGGTGGGTCACTTGAGGTCAGTTCAAGACCATCCTGGCAAACATGGCAAAACCCTGTCTCTCTTAAAAATATACAAATTAGCTGGGCATGGCGGCAGGTGCCTGAAATCCCAGCTACTCAGGAGGCTGAAGCAGGATAGTCACTTGTACCTGGGAAGCAGAGGTTTCAGGGAGCTGAGATCATGCCACTGCACTCCACTCTGGATGACAGAATGAGACTCCATCTAAAAAATGTAACAAAGAAAAGATGGCCGGGTGCAGTGGCTCACGCCTGTAATCCCAACACTTTGGGAGGCTGAGGCAGGCAGATCATGTGAGGTTGGGAGTTCGAGACCAGCCTGGCCAACATGGAGAAAAGAAACTCCGTCTCTACTAAAAATACAAAAAACTAACTGGGCATGGTAGCTGGAGTGTAGTGGTGAGATCTCAGTTCCCTGCAACCTCTGTGCCCCAGGTTCAAGCGATTCTTCTGCCTCAGCCTCCCAAGTACCTGGGATTACAGGCACCCGCCACCACACCTGGTTGATTTTTGTATTTTTACTAGAGACAGGGTTTCAGTATGTTGGTCAGGCTGGTCTCAAACTCCTGACCTCAGGTGAGTCACCTGCCTTGGCCTCCCAAAGTACTAGGATTACAGGTGTGAGCCACCTCACCTGGCTGGGACTGTTTCAATTAGTAAAAGAGGTACTCACGACAGCATGCCTTGTCAGGAATTCTCTCTTTCATCCTCAATAACAATGCTGCAAAACAAACAACTACAAAACTCAATGGCCTTTCAAAAGGAATTTCTTCTCCCTCCTCCTCCTCCTCCTCCTCCTCCTCCTCCTCCTCCTCCTCCTCCTCCTCCTCCTCCTCCTCCTTCTTCTTCTTCTTCTTCTTCTTCGAGGTGGAGTTCTGCTCTTGTTGCTCAGATTCTCCTGCCTCAGCCTCCCAAGTAGCTGGGATTACAGACACTCACCACCACGCCTGGCTAATTTTGTATTTTTAGTGGAGATGGGATTTCTCCATGTTGGTCAGGCTGGTCTCAAACTCCTGACCTCAGGTCATCTGCCCACCTCGTGCTCCCAAAGTGCTGGGATTACAGGCATGAGCACCGTGCCCAGCCAGAGTTTCATTGTTACACTCAGGGTCTGCAGGACAATTGTACTTTGGCTAAACTAGACTGGGTTTGGTTGGGTGGTTCTGCTTCAGGTTCCAGGTCGACTGATCCTGGTTCCAGACTGTGGGTTAGGCCCCATGTTCTGGGGCCATCAGAGATGCACTTTTTTCAAGAAGGACATTGGAGCATGAGTTATGTTAAACCATATAAGACTCTGCTTGCATGTGTGCTAGCATTTCATCCATCAAAGAAAGTCACTCCATCTTCAAAATGAGTAACGGTTGGTTGAGTTCTCATATCACATCACTGTGGTCTCCTCTTCTCCCTCTCTCTCTGTTCCTCCCTCCCTCCTTCCCTCCCTCCCTCCCTCCCTCCCTTCCCTTCCTTCCCTCCTCCCTCCTCCTTCCTTTCTCTCTCTCTTTCTTTCTCTCTCTCTTTCTCTCTTTCTTGATGAAGTTTCACTCTTGTTGCCCAGGCTGGAGTGCAATGGCATGATCTCAGCTCACTGCAACATCAGCCCCTTGGCTTTAAGTGATTCTCCTGCCTCAGCATCCCAAGTAGCTGGGAGTATAGGCACACACCACCACACCTGGCTAATTTTGTACTTTTAGTAGAGTTGGGGTTTCACCATGTTGGTCAGGTTGGTTTCGAACTCCCGACCTCAGATGATCCATCCTTGGATCCACTGAGCCACTGTGCCTGGCCCCCTTTTTCACTTTCAAGTATTCTTGTGATTGCATTGGGCCCACTGGGATAATCCAAGGCAATCTCGCCTTTTGAAGGTTGCTCAACTGGGCGTGGTGCTCATACCTGTAATCCTGGCACTTTGCGAGGCCAAGGCAGGAGGACTGGTTGAGCGTAGGAGTTTGAGACCAGACCTGGCAACATAGTGAGACCTCGTCTCAAAAAATATAAGATCCAGGTCAGCTTTTAGCAACTTTAATTTTATCTACAACCACAGTTCCTCTTTGCCATGTAACAACACATTCCCAGATATTCCAGGGATAGGATGTGAACATCTTTAGGAAGCTATTATTCTGCCTACTGTGGTCTGCCCTCTGAACTCCAAAGATTTATGTCCATCCCACTTGCAAAACACATTCACCTCATCCAAAAATCTCATCTCATTACAGCATCAGCTCAAAGCAAAAAAACCTCACTTCGGTTCCATCAGATAAAAAATCCCATATCTCATGATTTAAATCAGGCATCGCAGAGACTCTGAGAAAAATTCATCCTTGGGTACAATTATTTTTTATCTGTGAATGTGTGAAACTCAAGAAACAAGTTACCCGCTCCCAAAATACAATGGTGGGTGGGCATAAAATAACAGTTATAAACTTTCCCATTTTAAAAAAGGAGAAAATGGGCTGGACACGGTGGCTTACACCTATAATTCCAGCTCTTTGGGAGGCTGAGGTGGGCGGATCACCTGAGGTCAGGTCTCTACTAAGAATACAAAAATTAGCTGGGCGCGGTGGCTGGTGCCTGTTAATCCCAGCTACTCGAGAGGCTGAGGCAGGAGAATCACTTGAACCCCAGCAGCAGAAATCGCAGTGAGCTGAGACCGTGCCACTGTACTCCAGCCAGCCTGGGCAACAGAGCAAGACTCTTTAAAAAAAAAAAACAACAACAACAAAACAAAACCAACTGCTTTCAAAGTTTGGGAATAACCTCTGCATTTGTGGCTCTGCCCTCTGGTTCAAGTCTCCGTCTTCTAAGCCAGCTTTCCTTTTTGATAAAGACTGCCTTTTGCAGCTCACTAGCCTCATCAGCCTGTCTCCTCTCTATAGAATTTTGGATTGACAGCCTTCATTTTTGTCCTCTTTCCTTCCCTTTGAGGCTAAAATGGCAGTATTTCTGCCGATATAACATGCTCAACAACTTGTGAGTACTCTGTGTATGTCTTGGGAATTTCTCTGCATTAGACAAGAGGCTCTTCCAGGTATTTTCTTTAGATAATCTCAACTCTATTTTTGGCTTCTGCTCATATCATTAAGAGAATCTATGAGTCAGTCACATGCTTAGTTTCTTCGAAGAGGTTTTAAAAAATTGTGGTAAAATAAACGTAAAATAAAATGTATCATTGTAACCGTTATAAATGTACAATTCAGTCACATTAAGTACATACACAGTGTAGCATAACCACTATCACGATCTACTTCCAGAATGTTTTCATCATCCCAAACAGAGATTCTGTACTCCTTAAATAATCACTTCCCATTTCCTCCTCCTGCACCCAGCCCCTTGGTAACTTATTTATTTGTTTATTTTGAGATAGGGCCTTATTCCTATCAACCAGGCTAAAATGCAGTGTCACGATCATGGCTCACTGCAGCCTCAACTTCCCAGGCTCAGGTGATCCTCCCACCTCAGTCTCATGAGTAGTTGGGATTACAGGCATGTGCCACCATGCCCTGCTGAATTTTTTTGTAGTTTTAGTAGAGATGGAATTTTGCTGTGTTCCCCAGTCTGGTCTTGAACTCTTGGGCTCAAGCAATCCACTTGACCTTGAACTCCTGACCTTAGGTGATCCACCCAACTTGACCTCCCAAAGTGCTGGGATCACAGGTGTGTGCCACCTTGCCCGGCCATGTGTGTGTTTTTAAAGGGGTCATCCTAATGGATGTGAAGTGGTATCTCACTGTGGTTTTGACTTACGTTTCCTTAATGACTAATGACGTTGAGCATCTATTCATGCGCTTACTTCAAAGAGCCTTTTGTGAGGCTGAATACCCTGACCCTTTGATCTTTATGAGGTATTTGTTGTAAAAGTCTGACAGCCACAATCTCAGCATTTTATTTTGAGTATGTTTCTCTGACAGTGAATCTCTCTCTCTATCTAAAGTATTTTCTTTTCCTTTTTTATTTTCTTTTTTTTTTTGTGTGACAGAGTCTTGTTCTGTCACTCAGTCTGCAATGCAGTGGCATGATCTCAGCTCCCTGCAACTTCTGCCTTCCATGTTCAAGCGATCTTCCCACCTCAGCCTCTCAAAGTGCTGGGATTACAGAGGTGAGCCGCAGCACCTGACTCTGTCTCTCTCTCTCTCTCTCTCTCTCTCTCTCTCTCTCTCTCTCTCTCTCTCTCTCTCTCTCTTTGAGACAGGGCTTCACTCTGTTGCCCATGCTGGAGTGTAGGGGTGCGATCTTGGCTCACTGCAACCTCTGCCTCCCAGGTTCAGGAAATCCTCCTGCTTCAGCCTCCTGAGTAGCTGGGACCACAGGCATATGCCACCAGGCCTGGCTAATTTCTGTATTTTTTGTAGAGATGAGGTTTTCACCATATTGTCCAGGCTGATCTCAAACTTCTGAGGTCAATAGAGTCACCTGCCTCAGTTTCCCAAAGTGCTGGGATTACAGGTTTGAGCCACTTTGCCTGGCCTCAGTGAATCTCTTAATGTTAGCATTCTTTACCATTTGGATAATGATGGCATTGACTGTTTGTATCTTTCCAATATTCATGTTGAAACTTAACCTGCAATGCAGTATATTAAGCACTGGGACATTTGGGGCAGTAACTAGGTCTTGGGAACTCTGCCTGGAGATGTTCTTTGCTGTCACCTCTGGATGCCTTTTATTTCATTTTATTTTCTATTTTCCTTGGCTGCAGCTTCTAGTACATTGAGCTGGGAGGTGACTGGTGGGCAAGGGAGGGGTTGCATCCTATATAAGTGTACGTGTGACATGGGAAGATGACGACAGGCCTGATGTCTGCTGAGCTGGAATGTAAGCGCAGTGATTTGGGTAGGTGTACACAAAGATTTTGAAGATCAGTGTGGGGAAAAGGCAGAGTCAGGAAAACAGAACTGTGGGGTGGGTGTGAGGGCTAAGGCTGGATTTGTAGTGGGATGAATGGTGGAGTGAGGAGAGTCAGTGTGGGGTGACTGGCAGTCAGAAGGTCCCTGGTAGTCTTCAAAGAATGAGAAGTAGGGATAAATGTGGTAGAAATTCCTAATTTTCAGTAATCATCCACCGGGGCCAGCAGGGTGCAGCTTTGGAAGGCTTACTCTTTTTTTTTTTTTTTTTTTGAAACAGGGTCTCACTCTGTTGCCCAGGCTGGAGTACAGTAGCGTGATCTCTGCTCACTGTAACCTCCGCTTCCCGGGTTCAAGCGATTCTTCTGCCTCAGCCTCCTGAGTAGCTGGTACTACAGGTGTGTGCCACCACACCCGGCTAAGCTTTGTATTTTTAACAGAGATGGAATTTCGCCATGTTGACCAGGCTGGTCTCGATATCCTGACCTCATGATCTGCCCACCTTGGTCTCCCAAAGTTTTGGGATTACAGGCGTGAGCCACAGCGCCTGGCCTGACTTGCTCTTTAAAAGAAATGTCACACCAATCTGGATAGCCTGGAGGAGCCATCCCCAACTTTTTTGGCACCAGGGACCTGTTTCAGGGAAGATGATTTTTGTGGGGTGGCGGGGGAGGGGGCGAGGCAGGGATAGTTTCAGGATGAAACTTTTCCACCTCAGATCTCCAGGCATTATTAGTTAGATTCTCATGAGGAAGGCAAAACCTAGATGCCTTGCATGCACAGTTCACAGTAGGGTTCCTGCTAGTAAGAGAATCTAATACTGCAATTGGCATTAGACAGGAGGCAGAGGTCAGGCAGTAATGCTTCCCCCGTCCCCCCGCCACTCACCACCTGCTGTGCGGCCCGGTTCCCAACAGGCCACAGACAGGTATCAGTCCTCCATGGCCCGGGGTTGGGGACCCCTGACCTAGAGGGTCTAGATCTGTCCCAAACTTTTTTTTTTTGAAACAGAGTCTCGCTCTGTCACCCAGGCTGGAGGGCAGTGGTATGATCTTAGCTCACTGCAACCTCCTTCTTCTGGGTTCAGCTGATGCGCATGCCTCAGGCTCCCAAGTAGCTCGGACTACAGACGTGTGTCACCATGCCCGGCTGATTTTTTTAATGTATATTTATTAGAGATGGGGTTTTACCATGTTGGCCAGGCTGGTCTCGAACCCTTGACCTCAAGTGATCCAACCGCCTCAGGCTCCCAAAGTGCCCAGATTACAGGCATGAGCCACAGCTGTCCCCAGACATTTAAAAGCCCTCTGGTCTTGTGTAAAGCTCTTTAGCAGGGAGTCGTTATCCCAGATTGACCTGCTTGTTTTCTCTTCCTCTCCCTGCTGAGGGGCTGTTGCATCCATTGGGAATTCTGCTTTTCAGCTGCACAGAAGAGGTGCTAAAAAGGTGGGCAGGCAGGCCTATAGTCAAAGGCTAAGTGCAGAAGCTAAAGCTTAAATTTATAATGATCCAACCCACCTGTGTCACCATATTAGGCAGCAGGGTTGGAAGACAGTTGTGCCTGGACACTACTTGTTTCGATTGAATGCATTTGTGCTGGTGTGTGGTGAGTGCCATTCTCCCTTGCAAGCAATGTGGGACAAACCTAGATTGGTTGTGAGAAGCCCCTGTGCACTCTAACAGCTGTGGTTGTCCCTGAGGGTCATGGGGAGGGAAAGTCCAACAGGCAGAAGAGCCTGTGAGGTAAGGGGGCTTGCACAGGCAGCTTGTGAGGCAGGGTCTCTTTGAGCTAAAGTCCAAATTGGGATTCCAGATAATAATGGGGCTCCCAGGCAATGCCGTCTTATGTGGAATCTTCTGGAGGGGTCATGTCATCTCAGGTGAAATCCTATGGAGAGGCGCTGTCATCTCAGATGTGAAGGTGGACAGATCCTGAATCTTGGCCATTTGGGTCTGATTGGATCCAGGGGCAGAGATATAATGGGAATCAGCCTTTTTAAGGACATTGAGGCATAGAGCCTTGTTAGAGTCACAGACCTGGGCACAATGCAGTGTATTAGTGGCTTTCTCATTAGTCTGGAGATCACTATTTTCAGAAGCTCTTTTTTTTTTTTTTTTTTTTTTTAAATGAGGTGGAATCTCTCTCTGTCACCCAGGCTGGTGTGCAGTGGTGCTATCTCAACTCACTGCAACCTCTGCCTCCAAGGTGCAAGCAATTCTCCTGCCTCAGCCTCCTGAGTAGCTGGGATTACAGGCACACATCACCATGCCCGACTAATTTTTGTATTTTTAGTAAAGACGGGGTTTCACCATGTTGGCCAGGCTGGTCTTGAACTCCTGCCTCAGGTGATCCACTTACCTCTGCCTCCCAAAATGCGGGGATTACAGGCATGAACCACTGCGCCTGCCCATGTGTGTCAGTCTCAAGTTCCTCTGCCCCTTGATTACTGTTACTATCTACACTCTATTGTTTGCTGGGCAGAGGTACAATGACCTCTACTTCTTGTAAAAGTTCATCATCATTATTAGCTATGAGTTGCCCCTTGTACTCAGGAAATTCAGGCAAAGATTTTGGCTTAGGCAAATTAGGATCGCTGGGATTCTAAATCAGCATGCTTGGGGCCATAGGAGTGTGTATGTGTTGAGGGGCGGGGATCGGTGGTCCTCTAGTGTCTGTCCTTTGTTTATCTACCATTCTTTCTTTTCTTTCTTTCTTCTCTTTCTCTTTCTTGACGGAGTTTTCCTCTTGTTGCCCAGGCTGGAGTGTAAGGGTGCAATCTTGGCTCACTGCAAACTCTGCCTCTCAGGTTTAAGCAATTCTGCCTCAGCCTCTCGAGTAGCTGGGATTACAGGCACCTGCTGCCACACCTGGCTAATTTTTGTATTTTTAGTAGAGACAGGGTTTTACCACGTTGGCCAGGCTGGTCTTGAACTCCTGACCTCAGGTGATCCACCTGCCTTGGCCTCCCAAAGTTTTGGGATTACAGGAGTGAGCCACCATGCCCGGCCCGTCTACCATTCTTTATTGGAGTACTGGAGGGCAGCAGGAGCGAGAAAGAAGAGGTTTATGGGAATGCAGAGGTGAGGCAACTGGGGCGTCTCCAGAGCACTTGATAAGCTGTAGAGTACTGTTTAGATGACCAGACATTATTACTATTTTTAATCTATTTTTTATTGTTATAGATTTACAGGGTTCAAGTGCATGTGTTGTATAGTGGTGAAGTGGGCTTCTAGTGCCCACCACTCGAATAGAGAATGTTGCACCCAATAGGTAAGTTTTCAACCCCCACCCCCTCTCACCCTCTCATGCTTGTAGCCTCCAATGTCTATTATTCCACTCTACGCCACACATTATTTTTTAACTTTATTAAGAGTTGGTTGAAAACCCTATTCTGGGACTCAGTGAGTCTGGCTAATTGGGTAAATGGAAGTTCTATGGAACTCCCTGTTCCCTAAGGCCCTTGTCTGTGTATCTGGTGAAGTGTGAGTCTTGACCTCAATCTCTTGTGCCTGGGACACCAACAGACATTGGGAGGGCTTTGGCAAGGCCCTGCACAGTGGGGTCCGATCCCTTGCGTCTGGTGTACCCGCTGTTTAGCCAACGTGTGCGACCGCCAAGGCGCGGGTATACCGAGTACTGCCGGCAGATGGCGGTAAAGACTAACACAAAATCAGCCAACGACTTCAAGGACGGACTCGGGGGTGAGGGGTGTGTGCGGTGTGGAAAGCATCCTGGTTGTAACTCGCCAAGTGCGCATTTTATTGCAGAATTCGCGATCGGAGATGACCATTTTGGGGTTTATTGTGGCGCGCGAGAGAGGCCTTTGTTCTGCCCGCATTGCTAGTGCTCGGTCCAGGACTACACGAGCTGGCTTTGAGCCCCTTCTTCCAGGGTTCAGCTCCTGGCCCCGTTTCTACTCCCTCCAGCCTTCCTTCTTCGCGCAAACCAAGCTTATTGCCTACTCAGCCTCTGCAGCCCTGGTCGGTCACCCGCTTTGAAAGTTGTTCTCAAGGTCTTCACGTGGCTGGCTCATCATGCCATCAGCTCGTTTCCTTTCTTAGAGGGGTCTTGCCTGACCACCATTTCTAACCAGGTTCTTTCTCCCCATCACTTTCCATCTTTCACACTGCTTTATTTTCTTTGTAACTGCGACTGCTATCTGATTTTACACATTCATTTTTCTTAGTGTTTATTACACATTCATTCATTTTTATTTATTTATTTATTTATTATTATTATTATTATTTTAAAGATGGGGTTTCACCATGATGGCCAGGCTGGTCTTGAACTCCTGACCTCAGGTGATCCACCCACCTCGGCCTCCCAAAGTGCTAGGATTACAGGAATGAGCCACCGCACCTGGCCTACACATTCGTTTTTTAAAATGTTCATTGTCTGATTCCACCAACTGTAAGTTACATGAGAGTAAGCAATCTGTCACCCTTGTTTACTGCTATCTCTAGTGCAGGAAACAGTTCTTGGCACATAGTTGGTTCTCAATAAATATTTATTAAATTACTGCATGAATGTACTGGCTGTATCTATGGCAAAGGCAGGTTTCAGCTGTGTTGCTTGCAGCACCAGGAAAAGGAGGTCCCCATGTAAGGAAAATGAACCAATAGCGAGGGGAAAAGGAGTATACAGCTAACATACTCACTCCATGATAAGAACCATCTCTGGTCTGTGAGCTTGCAATGACCAGCCATGGAATCTTGGCCATGCCCTCTATTGTGGTGAATCAGAAAACAGAACATTTGTGACCCTGAGTTGTCTGTCACCTTTACAGAGATGCGTCCCTGTGTTAGTGTTACACATTGTGTAATTGTAACAGCATCAGATCAATGGAGTTCAACTTTTATGTAACAAAGTGGTGAGTTGTTTTTCAGTTGCCCTGGACCCCCAGGTTGAAGGTCATGGAAACTGAGCATGCCCAGATGAATTAAGCCAGCAACGCAGGGGAACCTAAGTGCTCTGACCCAGAGGAGGCCAGGAGGCAGGATCCAGAATGAATCAGCTTGAGCCCTGGGGTCACCCCATGGCAGGATCCAGTCAGATCATGGCTTCTGGGGTCACCTCACTGCAAGATCCAATCAGATCAGCCTCATTATCCTATGTTTATAAACCTTTGACGCAGCCCCCAACTCCCAAGAGACACTACTCTGGGAGCTATCCCTGTGTTCTTTCTCCTTACTTGTTGCAAGTAATAAAATCCCCCTACTTGACTGAACCCATCTGCTGTGTTGGTAACAGAATCTTTTCATGCAGCTTTCCCTGGTTGGATTGAGCCTGCAAATTGTCTCCTGAAAATACACCAACAACTAGTATTCTCTTCCTCTCCCAGGGAGCGGGTGATGCTGAAGATGGCGGTTTGACTATTATTAATCAACACCTGGGGGCTAGGATAGATTTTTTTTTTTAGTAGAGAGATATTAAAAGTAGATTAAAATGGTAGGTGTGGCAGGTTATGCCCTGTAATCCCAATGCTTTCGGAGGCTGAGGTGGGAGGATTGCTTGAGCCCAGTTGGAGAGTTGGAGACCAGCTTGGGCAACAGTGTGAGAACCTTTTTCTAAAAAAAAAAAAAAAAATTAGTGGGATGTGGTGGCGAGTGCCTGTGGTCCCAGCTACCGGAGTGACTGCTGAGGTGGGAGGATTGTTTGATCCCAGGAGTTTGAGGCTGTAATCTGTGTTCAGTCCACTGCACTTAGCCTAAGTGAAAGAGCAAGACACTATCGAAAAAAAGAAGAAAAGAAAGAGAAAGAAAGAAAAGAAAGAAAGAAACAGATAATGATTGCTAGGGACTTGAGAAAGGGGCAAGTGTGACTTTAAAAGTGTAACTCGAGGGAGTTCCAAAAGGCTAAGCGACTCTGTGAATCTAAACATGTTAAAATGCATAAGGTTTGAGTGTGAGGCAAGGGGAGGGAAAGCATTAGGACAAATACCCGATGCATGCGGGGCTTAAAACCTGGATGATGGGTTGATAGGTGCAGTACACCACTAAGGCACACATACCTGTGTAACAAACATGCATGTTCTGCACATGTATCCCAGAACTTAAAGTAAAATTTAAAAATGCATAAAGTTATACACAAAGATGAACCAAAACTGAGTTCATGCAAAAACTGGTGAAATTTGAGTCAGGACTGTAGTCTAATTAGCTGTATTGTGTCAATGCCAACTTCCCAGTTTTGATAATGTAGTGTAATTATATAAGATGTTACCTCTGAGAGGCACTAGGTTATGAGTACATGAGACTTTCTATATTAATTTTGCAACTTCTTGCAAGGGAGAATGGCACTTGCAACTCCTGACCTTGCGAACCACCCACCTCGCCCTCTCCAAGTGCTGGGATTACAGGTATGAACCGCTGTGCCTGGCCTTTTTTTTTGAAACAGGGTCTTGCTCTGTCACCCAGCCTGGAGTGCAGCGGTGTGATCATGCTTACGCTAGCCTTGAACTCCCAGGTTCAAATGATCCTCTCACCTCAGCTTGAGTAGTTGGGGCTACAGGTACATGTTGCCACGCAACTTCAGTGGAGCCTTCCCTGACCCCCATGAGTGTAGAGATGCCTGGTTCTGCACCTGTGGTTTGGGTGACTGCAGCTGCATCCAAAAGGTCAGGGCTCCTGCCTGCTCCAGCACCCCCAAGAGCATAAGGAGGCCTGGGTTCACAGCCACGACTTGGGTGGCTGCAGTTGCACCTGGGGAGCTCCTGCCTCACCGAATTGGAAGGTATGGGGCTCCCATTGTCCCCAGCTCTGCAGTTCTGTGGCATGTGCAGCCCGAGCTTCGCCTCCCTGCTCCAGGTGGTGTGATGGCAGCATCCACTCCAGGTGGGCTGCCACTGCCATCACCAGCTACTTGGGAGACTGAGACATGAGAAACGCACGTACACACACACACACACACACACACACACACACAGCCGGTGTCTCACTAGGTTGAGTGCTCCCTAAGTCTGCTGCCTCTGAGCCCAGCACAGCACTAGGAGTTGCCCAGGAATTGCAGTTCTTGTGGCCGATACAGCTTTTCAAGATTATTTAGGACCCCTGAGCTCTTTAGCCTGTGGTGGTGAGGCTTGCTGAGACTGAAGTTTGGACCTCTGGGGTGGGTGATTTCCTTCTGGCTAGGATGGTCTGAATGATCCCTTTCTAGGCATCTGCTGAGTTCTGCCTGGTGTTAGCAGCACTAGTTCCAATGAAAAATCCCACAATCCCTGTGCTCTCCCTCCTGCAAGTGCCCGTACTCTCTCTCCACACCACCGCAGCTGCTGCCTGAGGACTGAGCACTGAGGAGAGGTGTCAGCAATTCAGGACTATCTTTCCTACCGTCTTCAGTGCCTCCTTAAGTGATATGAAGTTAAAACCAGGTACTGTAATCACTCACCGCATTTTTTATTCTTATGAAGGTACTTTTCTGTGTAGATAATTGTCAAATTGGGTGTTCTTGTGGGGAGGAGGATCAGTGGGGGCTTCTATTCAGTCATCTTGCATCACCTCCTCTTCACTCTTTTAAACTATGCTGCTATGATCGTGCTGTATATACGTTAGTCTTTTTGATATGAAGTCTCATTATTTCTTCAGAATATATTCCTAAAATTAGAGTCTCTGAGCCACAGAACATGAACATTTTTAAGGGTTTTGAAAGGTATATAGATAAATGTCTTCCTGAATTGACATATTTAGTTCTAAACAAGAGCATCTGATGATAAGACTTCTTTCTATTTATGCCTTGTCAAACTTGGGTTTGTTAATTCTCTGACAACCTGGTAGGTGAAAAACAAGATCTCATTCTAGTTTTAATTTGCATTTATTTGATCACAAGTCGGACAGATTTTTACCATTTTTTGGCTGTTTTTGGAGTTAAAAAGCTAGTTCATGTCACTTTTTCATTTTCTACTAGGGGTTTGATATTTTCCTTACTGCTTCGTATTAACTTGTTATATTTCATCAGTATCAATACTTCATCATGTCTTAGTTTGTCAGCATCTTTAAACTATTTATGATACTTTAATTTTTCTGTTTCACTGGGAGATTTATTTTATTTTATTAAAGTAATAGCTTTTTTGGAAGTTTAATTGATGTATAATAAACTAAACAGAAGGGGGAGGATCCAAGATGGCCGACCGATAACATCTCGGGATTGTAGCTCTCCGGGAAGGCACAGAGAACTAGAGGAAACCACACTTTCAGACAAATTCTGGTCACTCAAGGAGCAGAAGATTCCCAGTGGAAGAATCACACGGGACACCAGCCCGACTCTCGTGGACGGCGCAGCGCTTTCGCCGGCACCTCGGCTCTCACGGAACACAGTAAACAAGGCTGGCTCCCCCTTCTGACCGAGGTTTGCAGGACCCACAAGGCTCCCAGCACTCGGCGCGGCAGCTCCCGGCCCAGAGTAAATGAGACAGGTTCCCCTTCTGACCGAGGTTTGGAGCCCGGGGAAGGCAGAGTCGCCTGCTATGGACACAAGAAGGAAGCCAGAGAGGAGAATCCTGGGCAGAAAAGCACCGTCAGTCTTAACGCCGCTGTTCTGGCCCTGGGAACTAACAACTTGGACGTCCACTCAAGAGACTTAATCTGAAAGTTGGTAATTTCAAAGCCAA
>CAUYOR010069244.1:0-25322 GCA_963573925.1 Callimico goeldii
GAGAGGGGAGGGGAGAAGGGAGGGGAGAGGGGAGGGGCGAGGGGAGGGGAGAAGGGAGGGGAGAGGGGAGGGGAGGGTGGATAGGAGGGAAAGGGAGGGAAGGGGAGGGAAGGGAAAGGGAGGGGAGGGGAGGGGAGGGAAAGGGAGGGGAGGGAAAGGGGAGGCGGAATGGGAGGAGACGGGGATGGGAGGGAGGGGAGGGGAGAGGGGAGGGGAGGGGTGATGGGAAAGAAACGGGGGGAGGGGAGGAAAAGGGGAGGGGGATGGGCATGCACCACCACACCTAGCTAATTTTTGTATTTTTTGTAGAGACAGGGATTCTTTCTCCATGTTGTCCAGGCTGGTCTCCAACACCTGTACTCAAGCCATCTGCCTGCCTTGGCCTCCCAAAGTGCTGGGATTACACCTGTGAACCACTGCACCCAGCCTGAATTTCATGTAATTTTTATGTGTCATGATATACCCTTCTTCTTTTGATTTTTTTTAAACATTAAAAAGCTTTAAATTATTCCTGGTGCACAGAGCACACAAGAACAGGCAGTGGCTGAATTTGGCCAGTGGTTATTTTCTGACTCCTGACTTGAGACAGTGAGGCACATAAGTAAATACTAAATCACATCTATTGATTCTCTAACTGCTCTTCGGGTCTTCCAGATGGGAACAGCAGGCCTGTTCTTAACTAGACTACGGAAGTTGCAAATTACCCTGAAGAGACGCAAATGAAGGGAACCCATACATATCGATCCTCTCCTTGGGACCTTAAACATTATTGCTTCACTCTCCTCCCACCGGGGGTACTCCGAGTGGGGAAAGATGGAAAGCATCTGGATGCTTAAAGTTACTCTCATGCCCCTGATATACAGAGTGGCCTCTCAAACACCAAGTTCTGTGTATTTGTCTTAAACAACACAAAGAAAATCCAAAGTCTATGTTCCATTCTGCCACCAGGCTTGTGGAGAAAGTTGCTCGAGGAGATAGTGGGTGCTGGCAGCCCCGGGCAGTGTAGACAAACAGAGCCTCCATGGAGATAAAGAGCAATACCTATCAAAATTACAAATGCACACATTTTTTTACCCAGCAATTTCATGTCTAGGAAACATTCTTATATATATACTTACATACTTGACACATTTATTCATCATGACATTCTTTGTAACAGCAAGTGATAGGAAAAACCCAAATGTCCATCAGTAGGAGATGACATAAATTATGGGTCATCCATACAATGAGATACTCTGCAACTGTTTGAGTTTATGTTTATGTGTCTGTGTGTGTGTCTGTGTGTGCACACGCGCGTGCGCACGTATGCATGTGTGTGTGTGTACACTCGATTCTCATCATTTGTGGTAGTTCTCTTCTGTAAAGTTGCTGTGAACACTGAATGAGCAAATACTGAACCACTGCTCCTAGAGAAAATACAACATTAGCTTCCTGTGAGCCTCTGGTCATAACATTTTCAACTGATCAAAACATAACCTCGTTTTATGTATGTTTCTGTTAAAAGACATTATTTAATATACATTGTTGACTTGTTAACACTGAGCTCATGGCCAGCAGCACTGTCACACCGCCTGAAGGAAGCTTATTTAGCACCTTTTCTCCCTGAGGCACCTCACAGTCTTCTTGTGCTTCGGGATGCAGTGCAGCATTTCAGTGCTGTGTTTGGATGCCATTTTAAACAGTGAAATTGACAACCAAAAGCACAAAAAAGTAACAAGCACGGCTCTCAACAGACTGTGAGAAGGACACTTGTTCACAGTATGGAAGTCGAAGTAGGAACGCAGAGGCTCACCTGGCTTAACCTCAGCTGGAAACATGCCCTTTGGGCCACTCAAACCTTTCACTACTCTGTCCACGGCTGTGAATGACTACAAACGTGTGCCCGTACTGATGGGAGGTTACAAATAAACTTCAGAGAGTAGGCGAATCTGCACAAGGAATCCACAAATAATGAGCATCCACTGTACACACACACACACACACACACACACACACACATTTTTACCTCATATCAAATGACCTCCAAGATGAGTATCATTAGGTAAAAAAGCAAAGGTAAAATGGTATATATACTGTACCATACTTGATGTAAAATATAGGAAAATAATATATTTGTTTAGGTATCCATCAAATATCCTTAGAAGGGCAATGAATTACCTCTTGTGATGATTAATACTGAGTGTCACCTTGATTGGATTGAAGGATGCAAAGTATCGTTGCTGGATGTGTCTGTGAGGGTGTTGCCAAAAAAGATCAACACTTGAGTCAGTGGACGGGGAGAGGCAGACCCACCCTCAGTCTGGGTGGGCACCATCTAATCAGCTGCCAACATGGCCAGAATAAAAGCAGGCAGAAGAACGTGGGAAGACTAGACTGGCTGAGTCTCCCAGCCTACATCTGTGTCCCATGCTGGATCCTTCCTGCCCTCGAACATGAGACTCCAAGCTCTTCAGCTCTGGGACTCCTGGATCTTTGACCACAGAATGATGGCTGCACTGTCAGCTTCTCCACTTTTGAGGTCTTGGGACTCAGACTGGCTTCCTTGTTCCACAGCTTGCAGACGGCCTATTGTGGGATCTCACCTTTTGGTCATGTGAATCCATCCTCCTTAATAAGCTCCTGTCTATATATACATCTATCCTATTAGTTCTGTCTCTCTAGAGAACCCTGACTAATATACCTCTGAACAACTGAAGGACAGAAATGGGGGGAAGACTTCATTGTATCCTCTTTCTCTTCTTGTCACGAAGCCAGTCCCTCTACAGTCAGCCTCTACATCAGTCTAAGAGAAAGCGGGAAGACTCAGTGAAATAAGCATCTGTAATGTTTTCTCATTAGTCACCATGACTCTTTTCAAATGCATGTTATCATCATCCCTTTCAAAAAATAAACAGAGCAACAATTCCTGTGTTGATGTAAAGAACTACGGTGTGGTCATCCACAGATTTTAGTTAGCAAGGGCCTGCAAACATTCTCTCCCGAATATAGATTTCCTGTAAATGACAATGTCTAATTTAAAATTCTGTCTGTGGTCTTCTTTTCCATTTATGTGGACAGCAAAAATAATAACAATAATACTATGGAAAAAATACTAAATAGAAGAAACGCTGAATACCTGGTGTTCTCTAGAAGGAAGCAAAGAAAAATGGAGCTTGAGAATAAATGGGATTTTGACCCTTGAGAGTTGGATGGTGACAGCGCTCCCTAACGTAAGTGTACAGCAAAGCAGAGAAAGACTCGCTAATGCCACAGTGAGAACTGTCTCTACCAGTTAAAGACAGAACAATGGAAAGGGTGCCAGACATCAAAGGGAATGAAACAGAGAATCAGTAGTGCTTCCTAATGAGCTGCTGGAGAAAAGAAATGTGCACGCTACTGCAATCATAATTGGATTACATCGGCCCTTTGGAATGGTATCTGGAATTCAGTATTGAAAACCCAGTACCCAGTATGAGCGTATGTAAAGGCTGTAAGATAGGTCTCTGAGAGATGACTAGGTCATGGGAGTGGAGCCCTTGCGAATGGGATGAGTCCCCTTGTAAAAAGAGACACAAAGAGCTGATCTCTTGCTCTCCCATATGCCATATGAACCGCAATAAGATGTTCATCCACAAAGCAGGATGAGAACCCTTGCCAGAAGCTGAATCAGCCACACAAGTTCAACTTGATCTTGGACTACCCAGAAGCGTAAGAATGACATTTCTCATGTTTAAGCCACCTAGGCTATGAGTTTTTTGTTATAGAATCACAAGCCAATGAAGACAAAAGTCGACTGTCTCGGTCCCGTCCCACCCACAGGAGCCCCACCCACATGACAATGTTGAACTTCAGCTGAGCTCCTGGAAAACAGGAATTATTTTTTTAAATCTCCCATCCTTTTCTGTTCCAGGAAAGGGCTGACCACAAAAACGAGCCTCTCTCCAAAAGACTTAGATAAGACGTGTGGATGATCATCTTATTTACCTATTGACAAGGCCAGACACAAACTCTCCCAATTCCCATTCTGCAGCTCATAAATCATTAACTGAACTATTCATCCCCACTAACAAATCGGGACAAAATGCCCACTAACACAACCTGACCAAACTCTGGTCAGCCTTCTCTGCTTCCCAAGGTCCCTGAACTTTGTCCCACTCTTACGCTTGTGTGAGCATTGAGAGCTTATGCAAGCATTAGAATGTAGACAAGACATCACTACTGCCAAGAACCTTTCCCTAGAATCAATGGACTGCATACGCAGAGATGCATGCCTGTTTAGCTGTTCACTCACTGCACCTACTTACTTGACTCTCCAACATCCAGTTCCTTCTAGCTGTGCTGTACTTCTCCCTAAAACGAGCAGTTGGGACATTCCCCCTATTGCAACAGACTTCCATATATGATCAGTCCTTATCTAAGTCCTGATTCTTTCCGTTTTGGAAACATCTGTGGATTGGCATGCACTTGCTTCTACAAATCTTCCACCTGCCCTCAGGCACCCACCCCCTCCTACTGGCCAACCCAGTCTGCATCCCTTCCCAGACACACCCCACGCTCCAGCCCTGCTTCACAGAACCCTCCCCAGAACAGACTGGGGCTGGGAGAGCTAAGCAGCCTCTTGGGTCACCTAACTAGAAGCAATACAAAATCTGCACTGGAAGAAGTCAGGGGAAAAAAATGCCTGTTTAGACAAGTTTCCATTGACTAACTCTGAATGGTTTTTGCTTCTGGCAAAGTTGACTTGGTTCATGGTCGAGGGAACATTCTGCCCACAAATATATATATATATATATATATATATATATATATATATCTCGCACTCTCTCCCATGCTTTTGCACCATGCACATCCAAGTTGCAAGTTGCACAGAGCTACTGGAGGTTTCATCACCAATCTGGGGCTTGGCCAATGTGGAACTGACAGTTGCAGTCAGCTATAATCCTGAACCCAATAATGCATGTGGTTTCCTAAAAATGAGGGATTTGTGTTATTACCTATATTATAAACCTTTAATTGGCCTCCCAAGAAATTGCTGATTCAGAAATTAACAAAAGGCTGAAGAAGAGAAAAGAAGGAAGGAAGGAAGGTGAAGGTGGCGTGGGGGTGGGGAGATAATTGGCTATAACAAAAGACAGTACAGGGAAATTTTAAACATATGTCACATAGTACTTCATAATCATATCCACAAATGTAATCTCTATCTTGGTCAAATGTGGGTAACAATGGCTATCCACAAGAGCTCCAATTCCAAACAAGTTTTAATGTTATAACTGGGTTATGGACTTGATTCCTTATTTTGAACATAAAACAAATGTGTTTGTTTTATATTTATGTGTTGCTAATTTTTCAAAGGGCCTTTCGAAATACATACTGAATGAAAGTCTGTCTGAAGGGCCCCTGCACCTTCCTGCCTGACCAGTTCTCCCACAGGCCTTCCTCATTGTTGCCTCGAAGGCTTTGCACAGCAGGCAGCTCCACCAAGAACAGGTGCCCCTCCATGGCACAAACCTTCCAGAGCCTTCTAAAGCATCTGCCTTGGGGAAGCCATTGTTAAGCATTCCCACCAAAAAATCACTTCTCTGATCTTCAACTTCATTAGAGTCAGGGCCACACACATCAGCCCTTGGTTGTTTTTAATTTGCTTTCTGCATGACTCATCTCTCCAGCTACCTGAGGAACCCCGTATTTCATCCTTTTTCTGTGTCCTTTACGGTACATGGCTCTGTATTCTGTAAATAGTAGGAGCTCAGTAGACATTGGCTGATTGATTAATTATGAAGGGGCCCATAGGTCAGGAGATAATCCACAAGAAAGAAGAAAAAATTCCATGATGGAACATTTGACACACACTTTACAATTTATCACACACCTTCACAAACAAGATTTCATCTTGAGCCCCTTAACAGCACAGAGAGACAGACAGGACAGCAATTAGAGTCCCTGATTAAAACCATGGTAATTAAGTTTTAGAAAGTCTAAGGCAAAGTTGTGAAAGTCATGCGTAGGAGAACTGGGGATAGAATCTCCGCCTCTAACACAACAGAGCACTTGTTGGCAAATGCATCTGTGTTTGAGAACTGACCATGAAGTCAGCTGCAGACCACTTGAGAAGACAGGAGGACATTTGACAAAGTAAATGTCAATGTTATGCACCATGTCCCACTATCCCAACCCTCAACTCTTGTCTCTGCCGTGGTACTGAGTGAATAATGGCCCCCCTCAAATTCACATCAACCTAGGACATGCAATGTTATTTGGAAATGGGGTCTTGTACGTGTAATTAGTTCAGAACATGTCATATTGCATTATACAGGGTCATAAATCCAATTACTGGTGTCCTTAGTTAAGAAGGGGAGAGAACACACTGAGATACACACAGAGGAAAGGGCCAGGTGTGGTGGTTCACACCTGTAATCCCAACACTTTGAGAGTCGAGGTGGGAGGATCACTCAAGGCCAGGAGTTCAAGACCAACCTGGGAAACAGCAAGATCCCATCTTACAAAATTGTAAAATTAGCCAGGTGTGCTGGTGCATGCCTGCAATCCCAACCACTTGGGAGGCTAATGCAGGAGGATCCCTTGAGCCTGGGAGTTTGAGGCAGTGAGCTATAATCATGCCACTGTATTCCAGCCTGAGTATCAGAGCAAGACCCCATCTCTAAAAATAAGAAATAAAAGTGAAAATATAGAGGCAGAGATTTCTGCGGGACAGTTGCCAATCCGCCAGCATCTATGAGAGAGGCACAAAAGATTCTCAGTCAGACTCTCCAGAGGAAGGCCCTGCCCATGCCTCAGTTTCACCCTTCTAGCCACCAGAACTGCCAGAGAATAAATGTTCTTTGTTGAAGACACCCACAACAAATTGTTGTGGCAATTTGTTACAGCAGCCCTAGGAAGTTAACAGTGCTGGAACTTCATACTCGAGAAATGCCTCTGACCTTGTTTCCCTGAAGACATTACCAATGCTGGCTGCACACTCAAAAGAGCCCTTTCCCACTCTTTTTTATTGCGCTCACTCAAATCTGTCCTTGAAGAAGCCGTTCAGTGTCACTTTCCCCAGGAAACCTTACCCAGCCCTATCCTACCAGGAGAGGCCAGGGACGCCCCCCCGCCCCGTGCCCAGGCATAGGCCTATGGTATCACTTACCACTTACCACGCTGCATCAAGATACGTGGTCTACACATTTGACTCCCCCAGTAGATCCTGCTCTGTGTCGGGGAAGATGTCCCTGTCCCCTAGTGCTTCACAGATGCTCACTACTATCTTCTGAAGGGATGCTGTGGAGCCAGGTTACAGTGTCACAGAAGATCAACTTTCCCAGCCATGTCTCTGTCAAGTACCAGCTGTGTGATCACAGTCAAGTTACTTAATCTCTGTTTGCTTCTCTGCGAAGCAGGGACGGTGACAACTCCTGCCTTCCTCAGGGCTTGCGAAGATGAAAAGTCACTTGCATCTGTAAAGCATTTAGAACATGTGGAAAGCCCCTGATAAAAGCCCACCACGATATTTACTCTGACCAGAATGGCAGTGCTCCCTGGCTCCAGACCCAGTAGTGGTTACAATGCTGAAAAATAACACATCATCTCAAGATATGTGGGAAACAACTGGGAATAGCCTTTAGGAACACAGCATTTTAATCTCAGGTCTGACCACTTTGGGCAAGTCATAGTACTTCCTTATTTTCACCTCGTAATAAGAAGGGTTTAGATTAGATTGATTCCTCTCCACCTAGACTCTAGGATGTTTAGGAACTTGTGAAAGTGACACTCAGCTTCTCAAGCTATGCAGCATATTTTAGATCTAAAGGAAAGTCTTTATATTAAGAGTAATGACCCTAATAACACTAAGCAAATGCCAAGTTTCTCTACGTTTAGAGGGAATTATCTTAACTCCACGTGAAAACACTGTTTACTTAATACTGACTTGCAATTTTGGTGAACAGTTACTTATGTTTTGCTACAATCAAAGTATATTAAAAAAAAAACCCAGGTAAAACTAAATCACCCTTTTACTTAAAAGTGCTGTTTCCCAAACAGATCACGTTTTTCCCAAAGCATCTGACCCATGGGTGAGAAGATAAGAAATGGGTGAAAAACGGAGTCTCAGTGGATTTTGTGAACATTGAAGTCTTTCTGTCTCTAGCGCTCGAGGGATTACTGAAAATTTCTCTAAGGCAATTGACTATAACAATTTATTTCTCATTTAATTTTGCTCTGTGGTCCCAAGGGAAAAATGTCTTCCAGGAGAAGAAAAAAATGTAAGATCCAAGTAAGGATGCTAAAGAGAAAAGCACGTGAAGAGAAAATTTCAACCACTGACAATGTCAAAACAGAAGACAGAAATGAATGTGGGCGTCTGAAACAACAACAGCAAAAGTCAAATGTCCTGAAGTAGAAATGCCAACAGCAGACCCTGGAAGTAAAATAACCCTTCACTGCATCTGTAAGGAAATTTGGAGTTACTATGAATGGGGGTGAGAGCAGGGTTCATGTGTGGTCAGGGTGTGGGAAGTCAGGAACAAGTTTTCTCTGTTTTGGACGCCATGCACTGGTGGTATTCAGGGCAGATGTGAATGCTCTTCTCCATCAGGTATCACTGGGACACAAACCTGTCACAGCCCCTGAAAGCAGAGAAGATGAGTAGGAACTGAGAGGCAGGTGGAAGACAGTGTTACAATCTTTGAGAACAAAGGGTGCTGGTGGAGAGAGTATGAGTAATAATATACATGCAGAAAGTGCTTTGGAAACAAAATGTCAAACAAAGATGACTTGTAGCAGTTGGGTCTTATGATAACTATATGATAGATATTACTAACTCACTGAAGCCTCTGACTACTAGACTCAAGCAATCCTCTAGCCTCAGCCTCCTGAAGGGCTGGGGCTACAGGTATGCACCACCATACCTGGCTAATTAAAAAACAACAACTGGAGACACGGGGTCTCATGATGTTGCCCAAGCTGGTCTTGAACTCCTGACCTCAACTGTTCCTCTTGCCAGCCTCCCAACGTGCTGGGTTTACAGATGTGAGCCGCTACACCCACTCACCCAGAACAGCAGTGCTCCCTGGCTCTGGACCCAGCAATGGCTTCAATGCCCCAAAATAAGATACCATTTCTTATTCTCCAGACAACATCTCTCAATTCTTAGGTGTAAGTCTGTGCAAAAGAAAGTTGATTAATATAATTACCAACATACACTCTTTTTTTTTCTTCTTTTTCTTTCTTTTTATTTTTTTGAGACAGGATCTTGCTTTGTCACTGTCACCCAGGCTGGAGTGCAATGATGTGATCTCTGCTCACTGCAACCTCCGCCTCCCAGTTTCAAGTGATTCTCCCACTTCAGCTTCCTGTAGCTGGGATTACAGGTACATGCCACCATACCCAGCTAATTTTTGTATTTTTAGTAGAGACGGGTTTCACCATGTTCGTCAGGCTGGTCTTGAACTCCAACCTCCTGATCTACCTGCCTCAGCCTCTCAAAGTGCTATGAGCGACCACGCCCACCCATGCCAGCATATGCCCTTAAAGCCCCTGAGAAGTACTGGGGATGAATTCCATGCTGTGTACGAAAGATCAAAATGCATAATGGAAATCATATATTCACCTATAAACATACACACAATGTAACAGAAGCATCAACTATCACTCAAAAAGTAAGATGATTTTATTGCTTTTTCTGTTTACCAATTTGCTTTTATATTATACTGAATAAATTATAGAAAAATGGTTTGATAAATAAATCATTGCTAGATCAAGGTTTTCAAAACCCAGGAAACAGCAGAAGAAAAAATTTTCCAAGAGACCTTTGTTAAAGAATGCACCCAGCACTTTGGGAGGCCGAGGCAGGTAGATCACAAGGTCAAGAGATCGAGACCATCCTGGTCAACATGGTGAAACCCCGTCTCTACTAAAAATACAAAAACTTAGCTGGGCACGGTGGCGCATGTACGTAATTCCAGCTACTCAGGATGCTGAGGCAGGAGAATTGCCTGAACCCACGAGGCGGAGATTGCAGTGAGCCGAGATCGTGCCATTGCACTCCAGCCTGGGTAACAAGAGCGAAACTCCGTCTCAAAAAAAAAAAAAAAAGAAAGCAAACAGCTGCTTCTTGCTCTGAAATCCAAACATCTTCCCCACTGTAAACTGTCCTCATGGTTATCCGCAGCACCAGAGCCTGAGGGAAGGGAACTGTGCACCTGACCAGAGTGACAAGGACCGTCTTGAGTCGCTACAAATACAACACTAGCTTGAGCCCAGTAATCTCTTTCCGTTTGCCACTGTAAGCCTTCCCTAGGAGCTCAGATGTAAGTGCAACATTCATTATTACACCCTGAGCAGATAGAAAATAATCTGTATCCAAACAGCTAATTGTAAAGTGGCCATGAACACCGTTGTCTCTGACCATTAGCGTGAGACACTAAATGGCTATTAAATGAAGGGATTCAGATCCCATTGCTGAATAATTTCAAGAAGTCTATCTTTTCTGCTAATAGATACTCTCCCAATGGGAAGCACGATTCCAGTAGCCACAGTGTTCCAAGGTTACATAAAAGCTGGTGTAGGCCAACTCTCCCATGGCTTAGTAAGTTTTTCTGAGAGGAATGTGCCTAGGAAATTGGTATCCTCTCTCACTCCTACGGCCTCCAGCTGGTAAAATCCATTCATGTCCCCAAACCCCAGCTCCAATGCCAACTCTTCAGAAACACCTTCCCTGACCAGAGCCCCTTGGCAAGATCCACTTGCCTTTTGTCTCCATGGTTCTTTGTGCAGGATGTTAATAAATACTTATGCTGTGATATGACAGCTCCTCTTTATACAATGTCAATCTCCCATACATTACAAATTTCTTTAAGGCAACATTGCACTGTTTCCTCAGTGCTGGGATGTGATGCTTGGCAAGTCACAGTACACCTCCTATCTGCCATCTCATTTAATGTTTGCCATGGCCCAGTGAGGAAAGTGAAATACGATGATTATGGCCTGCCTGATTGAGAAAACCAGGGCTCCAGGAGATCAATTATTTGCCCAGGGTCCTACAGCTAAGGACAAAAAAAAAAAAAAAAAAAAACTAGCCTCAGTCCCAGCTCTTAGCAGCTTGCAAAGTTTTCATGACATCTTTTGCTTCCAATAAGCTCTAAAGGCTGCTTCACCAAGGCAGTGAAGACAGATCTGCAGTGCTCCAGATTAGTCTGTGTATGAACAGCTCATTTTGTGACACCAAGAGGCATGTTTAGAATTTGCTAGGAACACCAGCCCTGATGCTCACAACCTTTGCTTATCGGCAGTTCTGAAAAATACACAAGTGGAGGTTTTGTAAAGTTTCTTCAGTGATCATATATTAATTTTTAAGAAGAAAAGAAAACTGTCATCTACATGGCAACAGCAGGAAAACAAGATCACAAGCACGTGAATGGGGTGGGGTAGGAATTTTATGCCCGCAGCCTACTCTTAACTCAAAGGGCGAGGAGTTTCTGTTTAATCTGCAGTGTTTATCAGGAGGAGCCTCTGCAGCTGCTGGATATGAATATTCCTTTCATTAGGAAAAGTAACCCCTGCTGGGAAGAAGGAATGTTTATTTCATCAGCCTTTACCTTGGCCTGGCTGAAATAAACCCTTTGCTTGGACTTGACACCCTCAAAGCAACTTTATAATTGTCATTTGTCTTCCCAAGCAAATGTTCCTTCAGGGAGAGGGACCGAGAAGCCTGGGTATTTTTATTTGCAAGATATGCACACTCTTCATTATAAATTAACAAACAAGGCATTCCGTTTTACACACCAGAGGAAAAATAAAGTATGTAAAAAGCGAAGTATCTAGTATTTCCGACAGAATCTGCCCCGAGGTCCTGTCTTCTTAATACTTTATCATGTCGTGGTCCTGTCTCTCCTCACCCAGGCTTGCTCTCTGTCTTACAACCTCTGTGTATTCTCACTGTTTGTGGCCCCAGTGCAATGTCATCAAAAACTCCTCCAAGACTACATGGGCAAGTTCTGGCAGGAAAAAAAAATACCTTGATATGTATTATAATATCTGTAATATTTGATGAGAACTAGTTCTCACCCAGTTTTTCTACGAATCTGGACTAGACTACAGTTCCTACACCTGCAAAGTTCTCGGCACACAGAAAAAAATCATCTAAGGATATCACATGGTGCCAGATACTCACGTTTTCTGACCGGAGCCTCTTGGCAGGACACCCTCCATCCCTGGGGTGAAGCATGTAATATAGTCGGACTTTGCTTGCATGTTTTCGACTCTGAGAAGGAAAAGCAGAAACAGATACTGTAAAAGAGAAGTCATTTCAAATCCTTTGAAATCTAGCAGTGCCTGCAAATGCAAGAATTGTATTGTCAGTAGAAGACACTTCTGCATACTCCTGTGAGTGATGTAGGGTATAGTTTCAGATATGTTAAGCGGTTTTCCCCAAGTTCTAAAGCCAATGTAATTTCATGATGGGAAAACACAGTAATGAAGAAGGTGAAGGCATTGGGATCATTTAGCCTAGAGTGGATGATACACTCTATTTAATCTTCCGCAAAATAAAAACAGAAAAGCGAAAGAAATAACATAAGGATCAATTGTGATGGGAAGAGGAAGAGTGATCACTCTCACTGCTGCTGCCCTGCCCTCAGGGTCTGGGGACAATGCCTCCCTGGGAGCCTGGTACACCTCACCCTCAGTAGAAGCCTTTTCTTATGGCTCTCCCATACCCAAGTTATTACAAGCTATCAGAAGGGATGGGATTCTCTAAGGTCAGATATCATGAGCAAACTAAAGAGAATTATATGTCCATCTGGGGACTGACCACAGCCTAAGCTACCTGCCAGCAGATGATGCAGTTGAGCAAATCAAGACCCATGTTCTTCGGAATTAGCAGGATTGTTGATTTCTGGACACACTGAGGTCCATGCCCAGCATGGAGAAACTGATGCCCTCTTTGTTCCCTATTTCCTCTTCTTCACTCAACTGAAAGTCCACCCAGATTCCCACCACTTTTAAAGAATACAGCAGTTCTAATTTCCAAGTTTCTACCTGAGGCAGGGAGGCAGGATGGCAGAGTGAAAAGAACACTAAGAAAATCTTCAGACATTCAAAATCTGGGTTCCAGCTCTACCACTTCCTAACTGTGTGATATTAGGCCAGTTTCTTATTGGAATGTGTTTATAATCACAGTAAGTCTCATTTTCTCCATGTACAAAATGAATATCACAATATTTGTTAGGGTGTCATAAGAATCAAATGAGACATTGCATATGAAAAATTGCAATCTGCATAATGTCAAACATTTCTCGCTGTTGACTGCATCAACTCTTCAATCCATTGTTCCCTAATTCCAATCTCCCTTCCCTATTCCTTTACTCAGAGGTTATTTCCTTCTTTTCAAGGCTTTTGTTCCACTATGGCTTTATTTACAGTTGCATCCTAGCCCGTCTCCTAGATGATGGTTTACTTTTATCAATCAGCCATGAAGGCAAAGTGATTTCCAGAGAAGACACAGCAAGTTGCTTCTTGTTTACAGGATAGATTGTAAATCCTTCCTGTCCAATTTCCTCATTCATTACTTTCTTAATTCCTTTATTCTTCCTAGAACAAAAAGACCAGGCTTCTGGACAATCCCTGAACACTTTTAAGGCCTTTAAATGGGTTGAAAAGTACCAATGAAACATGAAAAATTTTTACAGATGTGTAAAAGTAGTGAAATGTGACTTGGAAATACATTGTCAACACTTACAGCACCATTTCTAGGTTACATAGGTTTTAATCAAAGGTCATCCGAAGGATTTTTGTTTGTTTTCTGTCTAGAAGATTGTTATGAGAAAAAACATGTAGATGTATGTCAGATGAGTCAACATCATTGTTCAGCTTCTACATGAAAATGACAGTGCAGGCGTATATGTATATTGTTCTCTTTGCAAATAAATTTGCAGCTTGCTAACAACTGCACGTATTTTCTCCCATTTTGCTGAGGGTATTTGGAGGTAAGGAAGGAGTCATGGTTATATTGGGACTACTGCTGCAGTCGAAAGAATAAAAAGGAGCGTTTAACCTGCAAGATGCTGAACGTGGACACAGCCTGGGCTGGTGAAAAGGCACACAGACGATAATTGATGGAAAAACAAGTGGTAACAACGTGAGCTCAAATGTGGCTGACATAGACTTTCAACTCTGCATTTGTTACCAGAGAAAAAACTTCTTTTCACATTCTCTGCATTATCAATCTCTTAAAGCTCTGGATTTCCAGAGAATGAAATTACAGCAAAACTGGAAATCTCATCACACAGCCTGGTTTGTGGCTGTTTTTGTTTTCCCCTCTTAAAGTATTCCATTTCTTTTAAAAAGGCTTTCTAGTAAAGACAGAGTTCACTGAGTTATTTATTTAACTACAGTTAGACAAACTAGTAAAAAGTCGTTGGCTGAAAAGAAAGGGAAAGTAAATGCCAAGCTCTGCCATGAAGCCATTAGTGATGTGAGATGCTGGGATTTGAGGCTTATCAGTGATTTTGATCATTGCAGGCCTGTTTTCCTCCCTCGGCGGCCCCCACCCCCAGTTTTGGTGGGAGAAGGAATGGCTATACCTGCAGTAGTGCCCTAGCCTAGGGTTATGGGTGATGGAAATCAGAGCCTTGGCAAATGCCTCCTGAATCTGGAATGACGGTGGAGGCATCCCTGATCATCATTTAGCAGCATTCATTTTGCCTGGACATCTTTTTTCCTTCTCTTTGCTTTCTCCAGGGTGCCGGGACCAGATCCAATGCCTTCCCTGCTAACAACTTCCAGCAGGAAGTGAAAATCTGCAGACTTCTCAGTGGGAGGAATGTGGAGTCACATTCCCAGTTAGTCTGACTCAAATTCAAAGTTGATTCCAAATTATTTTGGTTGACAAAGGGAAGCAGGTTCCCTGAAGATTGTCCTGGGATTTTTACAGCTTGCCTTGCCTCCAACCTAGGCCTATGACACCTAAGGATGGAGACCTGCCATGGAGCCCTTTCCTTTCTTTCTTTCCTGTGTGTGTGTGTGTGTGTGTGTGTGTGTGTGTGTGTGTGTGCGCGCGCGCGCACTTGTGTGTGTGTGACAGAGTCTTCTGCCACACAGGCTGAAGTGCAATGGCACAATCTGGGTTCACTGCAACCTCCGTCTCCCAGATTCAAGTGATTCTCCTACCTCGGTCTCCTGAGCAGCTGGGAGACTGAGCTACTCACCACGCCCTGCTAATTTTTGTATTTTTAGTAGAGACAGAGTTTCACCATGTTGGCCAGGCTGGTCTCGATCTCCTAGCCACAAGTGATCAGCCCACCTCAGGTGCCTTTTCCTTTCTTCCCAGCTTTCTCACCTCTCTTTCTAGATGAAACTCTGAGACACTTATAGTGTCTTCCTCTAACTGGTTCCTCTCTATCCTGTACCTACTAGAAATTCTTTGAGATTTGGCACAGTAATCTCACTCCTTTCAATTTATTGTAAAAAACAAACAAATGAACAAAAATTTTCCTACAACAAGAAAGTGAAAATTAATTGAAGCAAGATATCCATTGCAGCAGTACCTAAATAGGAACAAAAAATTAGGGAGACAATTGCAGATTCAACAAGAGAACGCTGGTTAAAGCAGCTGTGGCATGACCTATATTAAAGGGAGATTTGGGGACAAAAAACCCTTTATCTACACACACACACACACACACACACACACACACACACACAAAGGTTTTTAATGTATATTATATATATACATATATGCGTACATACATATACAATGAATGCTGAAAGAAAAATGCTAAACTCAAAACTACACAGATACTATGATTACAATGACATAAAAGTGCATAAGTAGATAATACAGGTACAAAAGAAAAAAAATAATGACTTTATGAGGATATGGGGAGTATGAATGGTTTTTATTCTTTATTTTCATAACAAATTTGTTTATAACATTCATGTAATAACTATAATTTTACAATGCTTAACCCATTTTGATTTCACATTATGTGTACTTTTTATCCACAATTATTGTAATTAGTAAAAAGCATCACTGATCAGAAATGCTTTTAATGTATACTGGTATAATTGACCACATTTTCATCTACCCTCGTTAACGTCTTGTTAACATTTAGAATGCATTTTTGTTTCATTGCAGTACTTGGTATTAGATGAGCCTTCTTAACCCAAGAGCAATGCATGCTACTTCAAATTTTAAAACTTCCTTTTGGTACATGTAAATGCCAGGGTACTTATGTGTCACTTTCACTTCCTGTGTATGAATAGAGACTAGAGGATGGGGAGGCCTAAGCTATCCACACAACTACACTGAGAAGGGCTGGAGGAAAAGAGACATCTGACACTGGCTCTTACATCCTCCAAATAAACATAAGCAACAACACATCCTTATGACTTTTGCCCAGATTTATTAGTACCCCAAATTTCCACTGCTTTTAGGAGTCTGAAATGGCCAAGTGAAAAGAATTTTAAGGAAAAAAAAAATACCCACATGTTAAATGTATACGTTACAGAGTTTCAGGAGGAAAAAAAGAACCATTACTTTAAGTGAAAAGACATGAAAAAGCAATAACAATCTCTTCCAATTGCACTGAGAGTCAATCCCAGGTTCTTTTTTGCATTAATATTTGCATTTTGAGCAAAAGTCATTACTTTCATTCAAACCACATCAACTTTAAGCTTCCCAGATCGACCAGAAATTACCAACTCCTCCATTTTAATTAAAGCCTTTGCCCCCAATCCTAGGCATTGTGCGGGGACAGACCTACCTGAAGATTAGTTTCTTTTGCTGAAACAATCTCTTGGCGTGCAAAGAAATAGTCTAAAATGGAAATTCAGGCCAGTCTTCTCTTTGGGGGAATAAAGAACAAGAGAAACCTCTATTTCAGATGTATTGCTGTGAAAGGAGGAGGCGAAACACATAGAAATAGAATGGCTTTGTGCCCCACCTAAATAACCATCTTCCATTATCACACATGCCTCAAAAAAATTCACAACTCAAATATGCTTCCAACAAGGCTACTGATTTCTGGTCCCATAAAATGTGGAGATAACAAAGCAACCTTGTATTTGCATAATGCTTCAGGCAGTCTTCAAAGTCCTTTCACGTTCATCAACTCGTTTCATCCTGGAATCACAGTTGTGCGGTTGGCAGGAGAGGTGCTATCTCAAATAAGCTTAAAGATCCATTCCTGATTTCCTAGATAAGTCTTCACCATCTTATTTCATCATAGGCATCTAATTATACCTCTTCTAGAAACCAGCTAAAATAAGCCAAGGACCTCAATAAAACAGGAAAACCTGGAGCAAAGAGTGATTTTCACTTGCCACCACATTTGAGGTCATTCCAGAGAGAAGAGGAGCCAATAGGGAAAGGACAGCAAACACCAATGTCTAGCTCATTGGGATTCCTGCAGAACAACTGGCTGATGTGAGATGAGGGGCTCCATCACACAGGATGAACGAGAGGGCATCCTGGCAGAACACCAGGTGGCATCCCTTCACTGAGGGCCCCAGGGATGAGCCCTGGAAAAGGTGCAGTGTGGCCTCACTAGGAGGGCAGGGTTAAATATAGACAAACCAAACAGAAAACTACAAGTGCTGGGGATTCCCTCTAATGAATGGAACCCTTTTCCAAACTGATGTATCTTCCCTTAATTCCCAGGGGAAGAACATTGGGCACAGAAACTCCCTGTGATGGGCCAACTAAAACTCTAGGAAGAGAAAACTGGTCCCTAAAGGAAGGCTTCACCAACACAGGGAAGGAAGAAGTCAAACTCCTCTGCTGGAACACCCCGAGGTGCCAGGTTCCAGACCTCCTGCTAAGGCCACTGGGCTACTGAAATGGTCTTTAATTAAATCCTAGTGCTAACATAGATCAGAAGATCCTAAAAGGATTTAGGTAGACGGTGGAAAGATCCAAAGCCAACCACACATAGAGGGGACACATGGCTGGCCTTAATAACCTTCTGCTCGGCCAAAGATGGTTAACATCTATAAAAAATTATGAAAAAAAATGAAAGAAGACTTTTGAGAAACTATCAAGGAAATCAAGCAATTGTTTACACAATATTTACTACAAGAAGTAGAAGTTTTTAATGGCACATGTTTTATGTCATTTAATTCAGGAAAATATCAACAGCGTAAAAGCTAAAAGACAAGATAAGACAACAGATTGAGATAAGGTATTGGTGTCTGAGTTAATACAGAATGGGAATTTAAAACATCACAGCTTAATTTTGAAGGCCTTTCAGTTTAATAGCAGAATCAACACTGCAGATCTATGTAGAGGTCAAGATAGAGACAATTTCTAGAATCCATAGAAATAGAATAAAAAATAAAATAAGAAAAAAAAGAAACTAAAGATCTTATACATGAAAGACCAGAACAAATGTAACATGGTTTTAATGGCAGAATAAACAGACAAATACATAGAGTATAATAAAAAGTTCCAAAATAGGTTCAATAATTTGGGACCAAAAGAAAACTAGGAAAATATATTTAACCTTGTGATGGAAAAGTTTTCTAAGCAAAGAAAGAAAAAAATGCAGGACTGATGAACCTGGCTACCAAAAAATAAATAAATAAGTGTTTTCAATCTGAAATACTTTTCTATAAGAAGCAACCCACAAAATAGGAAAAATATTTGCAGTGTGTAAAAGAAAATGGCTTAATATGTTTGAGATCAAAAGTGTCCTCACAAATTTATTCAGAAAGAATCTTAAAATAGACAAAGGACACAAATAGGAATTATAGAAATACTAATAGTTAAACGACTTACAAAAGGAAATTCATCCAAAAGCTACCTTACAATTTTTTAATTTAAAAAAATGTGTTTCTTTCACCCAGCAAATTGGCTAGGACTGACAAAATATACATATCCATATTCGGGAAGATGCAGAAAAAGCTAGCCCTCGTGCACATAGATAATAGGTATGTAAATTGATACGAGCTTCCTGGATGGAAATTTTGCAATATATATCCAGAGCAAAAACTTGTTTGATTCAGCAATCCTACTTCTATGAATTTATTCTAAGGAAGCAATCAGAGACATGTAATGCCATTTATTTATAATAGTAAACATGGGAAAATAAGCTAAATGCCCTAAAACAAGAAGGATAAATATTATAAAATATCCATAGATACCAAAGAACCATTGGCAAGCATAATAATATTCAAACATATATATATATAATAAAATTTAAAAGGTAGTTTCTAATCAGAATGCAAATTTTTAAATAAAAATGTATATGCCTCTGTATGCATATTCAAGGAAGGTCCAGTAAGAAATGTACCAAAAGATTAGCGTTGTTTATATGGATTACAAGTGATTTTAAATTTTCTTATTAATGCTTCCTTGAAATTTCAGATTACTTAGAAGACCAAATCATTGCAATGATAGGATGGAAAAAAATAATCATTTTAAAGATTCATTCTAATACTGATGATGTATCATTCAAATAGTCCTACCTTAAGATGAGGAAAATATGTCCCAGAAAGACCAAGAGATTTTCTCAAGATCCCACAGCTTACAAGTTCTCAGCAAACAGGGATTATATCTGTTGGCTTCACTGTTACATCCCCCAGATCTATCCCAATGCCTGACACATGGCCAGTGCTCAATAAAGATTCATCAGTTCAGTGATTGGACATGTGCAGAATAGAACAACCTCGGAACAAGAAACAGAGACCCCTGATGAATGGAGACCATTGTGTAAAAGTGTTGCGTACATTTGAAATCACTGTCGTTATAGATCCCTTTGCATTCAAAAGATGAGACTGAAAGCCTCACACATGTACTGCCATCTCTAAACTCCAGGAGTGCAGTGCAAGTCACAGAGGAGCGAGGGAGCCCACAGACCAGAGACAGTCCTAGGCGGCAGGGCTCACAGGCATTTGACAGAGTGCACAGTGGGGAAAACCACTCAGCAGGTGGGCTGATGAAGACTGCAGTTGAAGCACAAGCTCTGAACAAACTGAGGGTCTGCTGCAACTGTGCAAAAGTAGAGATTCAGGGTGGCAGTTGCCTGACTGCAGAGTCCACAGTTCATACAGAGGCAGCGTGTTGAGGAAGAGAGGTTTGGTACAAGGCAGAGTTCACTGCTCCACTGTCTCCAAGAATCAGAGATCCATCAGACACCAGCTTGGTAAAGTGTCCTTTAACCTGTGGTCAGATATGCAGGCTTTTGTGGCTAAAGGTGCTATGCCTTTGCTTTTAATTATAGGGTGGTGGATATTTGTTATGTTCTGGACTGAATTGTATTGCAGCCTTAATCCCCAACGTGACTGTATCTGGAAGCAGAGTCTACCAGGAAGTAATTAAGGTTAGGTGAAGTCATAAGGGAGGGGTCCTAATTGATAGGACTGGTGTCTTTATATGGAGGGGAAGAGACACCAGAGATTGTGCTCTCTCACTCTCTGTCCGCATGCATAGAGAAAAGTCCATGTGAGGATACAGTAAGAAGGCAGCCGTCTACACACCAGGAGAGAGCCCTCACCAGAAACCAACTCTGCTGGCACCTTGATCATGGGCTTCTAGCCTCCAAAACGGCAACAAAGTAAATGTCTGTTGGTTAAGACCCCAAATCTGACATCTTGTTATGACAGCCAAGGCTGACTAATAACATGCCGTCCATCTACACTAGATGTTCTGGGGTCTTTCTTCTGCTACACAGCAATAAATTCAATTTCCAGATGCACAAAGGGTACCCTCGATGTTTCCAGAATTAGGTAACTTTGTTTCTTCCAAAATATATTTACAAGAGCATTTAACATGAGGAACACTTATCATAAAAAGTATTGGAAAAAAGCAAGTTTTGTTGGAGAAAAAATCACGTACAGTGGGATGTGCGGTGCCCGTGATTGTAGAAGCATGTTTGTAATCATCTATATGGCTGTCTGCCTACACAAGTGACTACATCAATGCATTACAATTCTAAATAAAAGTCCTGCAACTCAAAAAATTAAATTACCACCAAAGCCTGGAGGAACAGTTTTCTGTGGCGTTCAGTACAGGGCTAAATATGTCTCCATGATGTCTGTGCATTTTAAACAGAATCACATGAGAAATAAAAGAACACAGGCTCATCTAGGCCTCTCTTTTGCTGTTTGGGGAAAAAAGTGCTATTTCCCCAGAAAGCCCTTGAAGAGAAGTTAAAAGTTAGGGACAAGGGAAAAAATTAAGCCAGTGCGATCAGTGATTACAGTCAGAGAAAACTGGGTAATGTGAAATAACAAAGTTATCAAATCCTTCCGAAAATGTGGAAGCTTAAACAACACGAGCCAATCCTGGGCTACAGTTTCCCATGTCTCAGGTTTCTTCTGTAAAATTTATGACTAGACTAAGAAAAAATACAGCACTTCATAAAAATAGCACTGTGTGGAGTCCAAAAATTAACCCCACCACTGGCAAATTGCCACCGATTTCAAGTGAGGTTTAGTCTGTGGAAAAAAAAAAACAAGGGGACCTAAAGTCCCCACCCTTATGTGAATGACAAGGCGGGCAGGGCAGTCCCTCAGACAACCCCAATAAGGTCAACAGCTGCAACAAGGCTCCCAGGAGCTCCCCCAACCTGCTCTGATCACCTTGTTATTCTGCATAACATTTTTACATTAGATTCTCTTTTTACCCTATTATTTTATACTTCGTAGCATGTATCATATAATTATTCTTAAATTGAACTCTGTTATTTTGAGTGAATCTTCCATTTCTGTTGCTCCAACCCTACAACACACCTTTAAATATCTGCAAAGGCTGTTCCTCTTTAAATACTCATTAACTATTTAAGTAGCTAGGTAAGTCAGATTACATAACACAGCTTAAACGGACCTCGCTTTAAACAAAGCATAATAGAAGAAAAAGCTGGATTAACAAAACAACAAAATAATAGAGTACTTGCTGAACAAAAGGATTCTCCATCTCTCAGCAAATTATATTTTTAAAGTCAAATTCCTAGGGTGCACTTAAATTGTGACTTTATTTTTGAAGATTTTATATCCACGTTATTTCAAAAAAATACTTCTAGGTATATATAACATTTATAACCTGAAAAAATCAGTCAGTGAATTCTATAAAGAACATTTATTTCTCAGTATAAAATAATATGCACAGAACAGCATATCCATCTCTCCCGTCTCTGTACTAATGTTTCTCCCCCTGCCCTTGAGTTAGTTTCTTGCACAGAAAATTACCCAGTGGAAGTGGTGCAGGGCTGAAAATTCTCATGCCTCACCAGTGCAGCTGGGGCTAGCTATAACACCGTAGAAAAATAGGTGAGTAGCTTTGTTTCACGTAATGATGGGAAGACAGAAATTTTTTCTCTTTAATTCCATCTTTCTGAGTCCCCATACAGAGTTAAGTACTCAAAAGCATATTTTATTTTTCCGGCAATATTTGTTTTATTTAATCCATCTTTACAAGCCTTAGGGGGAGCAGGCACTCGCTGCCAGCTGCAATTCCACTATCACCTGCAGCTCAACCCCCACCTGCTTTTCAATTTTTCTGTTTGCCTACTCAAAGACCCAGATTTTAGTCTGTTTGCAGGTTGCTTTCAATTGATGGCATGATTAAAGAAAAACATTTCTAGCCAGGTGGTTGAGTAGAAGATTGATTGAGTTGCAGGACTTTTATTGTAAATCATAATGCATCCTCTACTCAACCACCTGGCTAGAGAGGCTGGATTATATATTTTGGAAATATATAATCAGTATTTACTCAATCAGGATTGATACGGTTTGGCTGTGACCCCACCCAAATCTCATCTTGAATTGTGGCTCCCACAATTCCCATGTGTTGTGAGAGGGACCTGGTGGGAGATGATTGAATCATGGGTGCAGTTTCCCGCATACTGTTCTCATGGTAGTGAATAAGTCACAGGAGATCTGATGGTTTAGTAAGGGTAAACCCCCTTTGCTTGGCTTTCATTCTCTCTTGCCTGCCACCATGTAAGAGGTGCTTTTGCCTTCTGCCATGATTGTGAGGCCTCTCTAGCCATGTGGAACCTCTTTTTCTTTATAAATTACCCAGTCTCAGGAATGTTTTTATCAGCAGCGTGAAAATGGACTCAACAAGTACCCACCCCTCAGAGATGCCCAGAGCTCCATATCATGCCTCTCCCTCAACCAGGGGGACCAGAGAAAAACACAGGCAGAGATTTACATTTCTAGAGGCAAGGGCATGCAGAGCACCTCCTCCTGGGGGCAGCTGAGAGGGGACTGCCGGAGGTCAGACTGCAAGAGTCCTCTCCTTTCCATCCTCTCTCAGTTTGATGCCTGGATCACCTAATTCAGAATCGCAGGGAGTTTTTTAAAAGGCAGGTTTCCAACTGAATCATAAGGATGACTAGGGATAGAGTTCCAGACTTTAGATTTTTCACCAGCTCCCCCAGTGCTTCCTAGGAAAATGGATTTTTAAAAATCGCGGCTTTCCTTTCCTCTCCTTTCTAGCTCTCTCCTCTCTCCCTGGTGGCTGCCAAGTCCAGATTGGCAGGAAAAGAAACCAGACTGAGTGAGCTATCTTCTGGCTTCAGCTGGATAGCACCTCAGTGAGAGGCAAAATCAGGGAGAAGCGGTTTCAAGGCCAACCCATCAGCGACCTGGAAACAGCAGGCTGAGCGGTGTGGAGCATGAAGTAAGCCCACTTTTGGCAGGGGCTCTGCTCTAATGGCTTCCAGCTCTCAAGCTCTTCAACTGCCAGTTTTCATTTCTCAGAACCTTATCTTTCCCTCCCTTCCCAACTTTCCTTCTCCTCTTCCTAACCACCTTCACAACCTTGACCCTTAGCCATCTAACCACGCTACTCAAACTCAGTACAGATGCTCCTTGACTCACGATGGGATTTCTCCCCATAACCTGCAGCAAATGAAATCGAAATGCATTTGACACACATAACCTACACAACACCATAGCTTTGCCTGACCTACCTTACACATGCTCAGAATGCTTACATTAGCCTACAGCTGGCAAAAACCATCTACCACATAGCCTGTTTATAATACAGTGTTGGTGACCTCATGTGAATTATTAAATGCTGTACTGAAGTATGGCTTCTACAGAAGGTGTATCGTTTTCTCACCATCATAAAGTCGAACAATTGTTAAGCTGAAACATCGTCAGTTAGGGACTCTCTGTACTTCCAAAAAGAACCATTATCTTTCATCCTACATCAAATCCCTTGCTCAGTGTTCCTGTTTTAGTCTGGAGCACTGACATTCTTGTAGGCAACAGGCACAAAACCAAGTGAAACAGAAATATTGGAATATATGAACCAAGAATTTAAAATAAGAAAGATAATTATATTTGAGAGGTTGAGAAGATATTACCAATATGAAGCAAAAACATGAAATCAACAAAATATAAAGCAGACATATTAGATGGTAGCATTATATACCATGACCAAGTAAGATTTATTGGTTTGATAGATGAAAACCCATTAATGTAATGTACCACATTTATAGAAGGAAAGATAAAAACCCTATGATCGTATCAATAGAGCCAGAAAAAGCTTTGAACAAAATCTAACACCCTCTCATGACAAAAACTCTCAACAACCAGGAATAGAAATGAAGTTTTCCAACCTGATAGGACCATCTGTGAAAAACCCTGACAGCACACTTCATGGTGGATCAGAAGCTCTCCTCCTAAGATGAGGAGTAAACCAGGAATATCCTCTCTCACCACTTCCACCTGATGTTGTAGTGGAGATTCACAACGGGACAATCAAGTGACAAATCATGGTGGTGAGGAGGGTGGGGGAAGCATCTAAACTGGAATGAAGAAATATAACTTTCTCTACTTGCAGATGACATAATCCTAACCAACCCACCAAAAATCAGAATTAATAAACTAGTGCTGCCAGGTTGCAAGATGAAAGATCAAAATACAAAAATCAATTGCATTTCTAAACACTTATAAAATAACAATCTAAAAATGAAATTAAACAACTCCATTTACAATAGCATCAAAAAGAAAAAAAAATACCTAGGAACGAGCTGATTCTAAAATTTACACAGACTCAGATTAGCCAAAACAATCTTGCAAACAACAAAGTTGGAGCACTCACACTCCCCAGTTCCAAACTTACTATAAAGCTACGGTAATCAAAACAGGGTGGTACTGGCATAAAGACAGACATATAGATCAATGAAATTCAATTAAGAATCCATAAATAGACCCTTCCATTTTATTTTATTTTATTTTATTTTTTTTTTTGAGATGGAGTTTCGCTCTTGTTACCCAGGCTGGAGTGCAATGGCGCTATCTCGGCTCACCGCAACCTCCGCCTCCTGGGTTCAGGCAATTCTCCTGCCTCAGCTTCCTGCATAGCTGGGATTACAGGCACGCGCCACCATGCCCAG
>CAUYOR010069247.1:0-17274 GCA_963573925.1 Callimico goeldii
ACCCTGGGACACTAGCATTTTTACCTAAAGCCATTGATCAAAATTGCAGTGTTCTGTTTAAATTATTGCATCAGCCTAGACTGTGGTTACTCGATGTGGGTAAGTTTTACAATGTAGTTTTTTTCCTGCTGCTCAATGAGTGAGACTTGGAAGAAGACCATATTACTTTCTATAATAAACTTGGAAGAAGACCATATTACTTTCTATAATAAAGAAACATTTCCAGCCGGCGTGGTGGCTCATGCCTATAATCCCAACACTTTGGGAGGCCAAGGCGGATAGATCACCTGAGGTCAGGAGTTCAAGACTAGCCTGACCAACATGGTGAAACCCCTTCTCTACTAAAAATACAAAAATTAGCTGGGCATGGTGGTAGGTGCCTGTAATCCCAGCTACTCAAGAAGCTGAGGCAAAAGAGTCACTTGAACCCAGGAGGCAGAGGTTGCAATGAGCTGAGATTGCGCCATTGCACTCAAGCCTGGGCAACAAGAGTGAAACTGTCTTAAAAAAAAAAAAAGAAAAGAAAAAGAAACATTTCCTCTGCACATCTGAATTACAATGTGAGTTCTTTTGTGATTATTCTTCATTTGCATTTCACTAAAGAATAGGGCCTTTTAATATATTTTTAATTATTTATATTTCCTTTCCTACCAATTTTCTGTTTATAGTTTGTCCATTGGTGTGTATCTTCTTTCCTTTATTTGTAGGACCTCTTTATAAATATTGAATGTAGCACTAATTTAACAGACATAGGGATGAGACCTGGTGGGGGAAGATAGTAATTTTTCCAAGGTCAGAGCACTGAATGGAGAGTCATAGCTACGGAGACCAGTCTACTTGTGCTACTGAATCACAGTCTAGGCTACTGTCACTGCTCAACTCATCTAGTTTGAGTATAAAATTAGGAAATATGCCTATATAAATATTAGAGATTGTGATCATTTATTTTTATAACACTATATATTTTCAGCAAATATTTACTGAGTTTCTAATATGTTCAGGGGACTGGGATGGAGAATAAAGATACAATGGTGAGAAAAACAGATATGATCCCCCATGAAGCTTATAGACTAGAAGGAAAAAAGCATTACTCAGACCACTACACCCATCCACATTGAGGCATATGGTAATGGTGGTGCCGCCATTGCCTCGGGGTCAAGGAAGGCTTCTCTGAGAAGTAGCATTTGAGTTGAGATCTGAAGTATGAACAGGCTTTATTTGGGTGATAAGGGATGAGGAAAAGCATTCTTAGCCAAAGAAACTGTGTATGCAAAGGCCCTGTGCAGAAGGGAGAATTACTCACTCAAGGCACAGAACAAGGTCCAGCATGGTAGAAAGTTAGAGTTCAGAGGCAGGTGGCCAGGGGATGGAGAGTGACCCAAGACATTGCTGAAGACAGGAAGGTAGGGGCTAGATCTTACAAGGGCTTGTGTATTCCAAGAGCACTTGCCATTATTTGTAGTGCAGCTGAATATCTGGGCAAGTCCTCCTGGACACAGAAGGTCTCTCTTCTTCCCGCTTTCCAATCCCTTACCCCATCCTACTCTTTCTTAGTTTTCATGGGGTGAAGCACAGCCAAGAAAGGCTTTTGTAAATGGAATCCCTCACTGCTCCTTTTTAGAACCTGGAAATCTTAATGCATCCCACTCATCTACTGATCCCTTCAGCCACCAGACTGAAAATACATTTTGTTCCTTTTAAGGACTTGGCAGTCTACACCAGCATCATTGGCCTGCAACAATATTGTGAAATTCTTTGAGTCTAGCTTGAAGAACACCTACCCCCCCATTCCTGGCTAATTCATTTCCTTCTCCCCAACTTCTTTCACTGCTACTCAGAAAAAGAATTTTGTTTTTCTTAAGAACTTACTCTCAGGATAGGACCTGAAAACCTTTCTCAGTAAAGACTAGATATTTATATGACATGAATGAAACACCTGCAGAAAGATACAGACTGCAATGCCCCCCCCCCACAGGGAATGGCACGGTGGCTTCTGTAATCACCTGGATCAGTCTACTTTGAGTAGAAAATAGTAGAACTTCACTTATGCCCCTGGAGAGAGAGAGAACGAGAGTAAGACAGAGAGAGGGAGAGAGATGGGTGGGGGAGAAAGATATTACCTGATTGATTTTGAGTTGCATTCATTAGGTTACTACATTAATGATGCTATAAGGCCTTTTATTTTTAGTCACCAATATCCACTTTTAGACACATGGGAAGATGTCCTTCTCGCTCTCTTTGCAGTCAGGTGTGACTGCAACTTGCTCTGGCTAATGGAACGTGCATGGAAACAACATATGATCACTGCTGTGGTTAACTTCCTAGACTATCCTTTCCTTGTCGCTACAGTCTTGGGACACGTGTGTTAACATGGAAGTGCCACAGAAGAAAAGTAGCCTGGATTGCTCAGAGGACAATCATGGAGGACAACTGTTTGCCCATATTCATCATGAAGGACTAGCAGAGACAGAAAACTTTGGGTGTGCTACTGAGACTTTGGGGTTGTCTGTTACAGCAGCATCGCTGAGCCTATCTGACTGATATATATCCTTATTTCAAAACTAAGAAAAATCAATGTGCACACATAAATTGTGTGTGTATGTGTGTTGTGGGGTGTGTGTTGGGTGTGTGTTTTGAAAGAGAGAGAGGAAGAGAAAGACAAAACTGATTTACAGTGAGAGTTTGATTTTAGAATAAGATACATGCTCCTTAACTCCTTGATTTCAGCCAGTTTGGGACTTTTAGTTGCAAATTACACAAATGGATGTATAAGTATATATAAACAAATACATGGCTTACATAAGTGTTTATGCACAATATGAAACACATTCTTATGTTTTTGTTTTGCACTGGCATAAAAATGTACTGTGGTCACTCAGAGTTGTCTTCTACAATCCACAAATAATATTTAAAAACTTGAGCTAACTAGTCAATTAAAAGCTCAAGGCAAACTTCATCTTTAAGATGCATTCCAGATTACCTTCTGAATCATGGACAGTGCACACTGTACATTCATACCAAAGCATAAGAAAAAGCCAGAGCTAGGTTTAGTTTTATATTTCCTGAGTTTTCTTGATTGCCGTCTGATCCTTGATGTTATTCCAACATAGAGTGATTTTTAAAGGAGAATTTAATTTAATATAAGTCTGAATATCCTTTGGAATGCTAGAAACCAGCATTACTCCAGCAACCCTAATGAAAAACACAAGTTCCATGTACCAATTTGTGGTCAGAGCCAGCATTCCAACCCCGCTCTCTCATGGCTGCCAGTACTCCATCGTGTTCCTTTCCCAGCCCTTTGCTTTTCTAGCTAAAGATGTCAGAGGCTGTGGCCCACATGGTATGCTAAACAGCCCACTGCTTACAGAAGGCTCTTATAGCTCAAGAGCAAAGACTTTGAACTTATAAAACACACCACCATCTCCACCACCACCACCACTACTAAATGGAAGTCTCTGGGGATTTCCTATTAATGTCCCAGCCGATAGACATGCACTTATTTTAAAACATCTTACATGTGCATATAGATGCATTTCCATATAGATTCAAGACAAAAAGCACAGCACCTTCCAGAAGAAAACTCATACAATTAGGCTGAGGCTGATTCACTCGCATGTTTTATCACCGGTGTGGAATGCCAGTAACAAGAGCAATCATTTGTTTGTGAATTCACGGAAGACTGGACTTTCACACTGGAAAGGGACTTCCCAATGAATAGCAATGGGGAGACTTGCTGTGTATTAGCATATTTTATCTGCCCTTGTTTTGAGATTAAACAGAGTTGTGGTTGAAAGGGGAAGGCACAGATTGTCACTGGGCTGGCTTTTTAGAAAAGTGGCATTTGGAATGAGGTTTAACTATGTGGGCAAATTCTAAAGTTAACTCTTAGGATTCTTGGGCTTGCAGAAGACGTTGTCTCCTCCTCGTTGTGATAACAGAATTTTCAGTCACTACTATTCTTTCCAGAAGGCTACTCATTCTTGGATACAATGCCTCTCTGTTTTGACTGGAGATACTTAAATATAAATCAGGAGAATTCTAAGCTGTAGCAAAGGCTAATCTGCAAAGCGAAATTAAATTGTACTCCACATGTATTTACTGAACACATATATTGTGCTCCAAGCTAGTCTAAGCACCTTGGGGTCAGGGGATTTGGGGAAGAAGATAGATGGATGGATAACAGAATTGAGATTGAAATCAAGATCAAGATGGAAATAGAGCTAGAGGTAGGTGCATAAGACACTAGGAGAAAATTTAAAGTACTATGTCATTAAAACCAACGAATATTCTAGAAGTTCTAAGAAAAAAAGATGCGCATGAGCTGAAGTATTCAGAGAGGATATCAAGAGGAGAGGTGAGTCTACATCTAAATTTGACTGAAGAGGGGAGGATTCAGATAGATAAGGCAGGCATTCTGGAACTGGGAGTCAGTTATTAAGCACAATAATTAAGTGCATAGGCATTGCATTGTCAAAGTCTAATCTTCTAAACATTAAAAGCATGACTCTCATAAAAATATGAAGTGCATACCTTTTAAAGGTCTGCTTAGCTCATTAAGGAGGGAATGAGTGTATTATAAAGCTGACTCAACAGAATGTACAAGAAATCAAACTACATGTTGTTCATGAGAGTCAGAAGACTGAAATAAGATTGCTAAGCTAAAAACAAAACAGGTTAATATTCTATGGGACAACAAAACTATAACATTTGAGGCTCCCTTTCCTGCAGAACAAAAATATTCACTTCTCTACTGTACAAAGATCATTTGCAATTTGACAGTCTCTACTCAGTTAAAATAAGTCCACAGAGTCCAGATCCTAAGCAATAATAACTGTACATCAAACAAAAATACATCTCCCTGGAGAACCAAGTGCTCCTTATGGAGGCCTGTTGGACAGTGCTCTCATTTGACATTGAAAAGACACAATATGGACAGGATCTACAAGTTTGGGGTACTTTTTAAAACAGTATTCAGACAGAAGGGAGTTCTCATCTTTTTCCAGCATCTTCTCACTGTATGATGTGGCAATGTGCCTTAACTTCATAGTTCTTCAATTTCTTTATCTATAAAATATAGACAACAATAGTTTTTAGCACATAGACTTATCATAGGGATCAAATGAGATAATATACAATGTCAGAGTTTTGCATAATACCTAGCACATAATGCCTAGGGCTTGAGATACATTTCCTCATGTAAATAGGGAAGGATCACAAGCAAAATCCCACAGATACAAGTGAGCATGATATTTGGAGGCCACTAGATGGACCAACCTGGCTGGAGGAGAGAACAGGGAAATAGAGAAAGATAAATTAATAGTTTTCAGCCAGATTTGTGTAGATCTAAGATAATTTTTAGAAATAAGGAAAAGACAGAGAAGTGCACAGACATTTTGAGAAATCTGGGTTTTATTCTGAAATCGGTTGAGCGATACTGATTTCAGATACTGCTGGTATTTTTCTGTGCCACATAATGACACAGTGAATGCAGAATTTGGGGAAAAGTAACTCAGCTTTCTATAGGGCAATGTGGAACAGGGAGAGTCTGTGGTCAGAGAGGAGAGTTAGGAAGTGGTAAAGGGTTAAGAAGCCAAAAACTACAGTGTAAAACTGAAAGATTGTGGGAATGGTGTTCTCTTTGATATTAATAGGTAGCTTGGGAGAATAAGACAATTTTAAAGTGAAGATGAGGAATTCTGTTTGCATCTACTGGCTTTATTTGGGATGAAGAGATATGGATGTTGAAATGCTGCATAGACTGTGGGAGACCGGGATTTGGATGAGAAATTAATGGTGGAGATACAGCTTTAGAGGTCACCTACACAAACATGAAAGCCTTGAAAGTCAATGGACAAACCTAGCACTGAAGAGAAAAGAGCAGAGGGACAAGAATAATATATGTGTTCTCTCTCTCTCTCTCTCTCTCTCTCTCTCTCTCTCTCTCCCTCTCTCAAGATAGATGTTTTCCAAAGGGTAAAAACATAGCAGGTCATTGGAAAGAGCAGGGGGAAAAGCTCTAATACTTTGGAATTGAAAGTCGAAGGGCAATGCAGGAAAGAGAAGAAAGCCAACCCTGTTGAATAACCCCCAGAACTGATGGAGAAGAGTGGAGGCAAAGCACACTGAGTTGAGTTGACCTCACCATTAAATAGAAGAAACTCTGGGAATACATGGGATACATTGGCTTCAATCCACTCTAAGTCATAAATAACCAACAGGAGGGAGTGTTTGCTGGTGGAAGAGTTTGCTGGGAGAAAGGAAACATTAAAGCATGGGGAAACTGAAGGTGAGGAGATCGGAGCATGCGGTGCCTTAGGTTTGGTCTCCTTTCAAAGCCACCCTGGAACAAGAATGCGAGTGCAAGCAGTTGATTTAGGATGTGATCCCAGGAAGGACCGGGAAAGCAGACAGTGGGCCAAGGATGGGAAGAAAGTCAATGCAGGGTACATTAATCAGCAGGGTCACCCTGTGGGCAGCCAGGACTCAGTCCTGCCAGGAGCCTGGGAAGGACTATGAAGAGCAGGTTTGAGAGCCATCCCCGCTAAGCGGAGAATCTCGGAGTACTCAGTCACCAAGTCTAGGCTGTTGGATGAGTGATGTTCCTGGATTTTAACTCTCTGGTACTTTTGGTCTGCTTGTGCCTGTGACCAGAGAAAGCCCTGCGAATAGAGCATAGGGCTGCCAGTAAGAAGCCCCTGGTGTGTCCAAGAACAGCAAGTACTGAGGGGCCAAGGGTGGGGGCACCCACAAGGTTTAGAGAGCAGAGGCTGTAGTCAGACTGCCTGAGTGTGAATTTGGCTGGGTTTTCTGCTGTTGAGAACAACTTCTGGGGCAGGGCTACTGGGGTCTTCTGATGTAGGCCCAGTTCAGCTTGCTTCTAGACTAGCCTCAAAAGCCTAAAAGAGTCTAGTTATTTGTTGGGAGTCTAATATCATTATTACTCACCAAGTTTTGGTCACTCGCTATGTGCCAGGCATTGTACAAGGTGATTTCTATGTGACAGAAACCTCTGCCTCTCCACACAATCTGCTCTCCTCATCCTCAGTGGATAGGGGCTTTGTCACCTTGGCATTAAGTGGCACAGATGAGTTAGCATCACTCCTGAAGTTTCTTCTGTAAAGATGATTAATATTAGGAGTTGCTATACTCCGGAGACCTATGGATCTACGGTACTTTTTCAGGATCAATTGGGGGATGACAGTTGTCCATGGTGTTGAGAGTGTTGCAATGCTCTTATCAGACAATCACAAACACACACTGAATCCAGAAGATACTGGACTATGGGGCATTTCTTTTCACACAATGCAGGTCCAAGAAATCTTTATTCTCTACACTTTCTCCCTCTGCTCTCCCTCTTCCCACTATTAGTTCTCTCCTTCTCTGGCTTCCCTTAATCATTCTGGCTCAATCCTGGGAGCATGTGGCAAAGCTGGCTCTGTTTCCTCTAAAGTGCTCCAGGTCCACTTGGCTGTCCCTCTCCTTAGAAACACATTCCTGGGGTTCTGGGGAGACAACAGCTCCCTGTCATTACTAGCTGAATGGAATGGTAGCATCCTTCATTAGATCCTCTCAACCTTGCTCACATCTTTATAGATAGTCCCTTTATCAGCCTCACTTCAAATTATCTTCTGTTTCCTGCAGGACTCACAGCACTCAAGTTGACGACAGGCAACTCCTTGGCAGAAACCCCACCTTATGCTTCTCTCTGATTCTGTCCTTGCAGAGATACAACCACGAATGTTAGTAAAGATTAAAACTAAGGCTCAGTGTGGACTCCATTAGAGGAGGGTGATTTTTCCTGGAGAAAAAGCATTTTCAGAAGGGGCACTGTAACTTCATTCTTTAGCTCAACAAATACTGAAAGCCAGGCACTGTTCTAGGTGCCAGGAAAATGGTATGAGCAAGACAGAGTTTCTGCCTCAGGGAGTTATATTCTAATGGAAGGAGTGAGTCAGAACAAATGCACTTTCATATAAATTAAAAAGACAATTTCAGATACTGCTAAGTAGTATTTTAAAGTGCTAGAAATTGGAGGATACTATTTGGGGTTAAATGGCTAACTAAGGCACTTGTAAATTCATTTCTAAGCTGATTGGACACCTTCCTTAGCATAACTGATACACCCCATCTTGAGGACTTCTGAAATCACTGACAGTAATTCTAACAATGCAATTCAATGCAGGAAGGAACAATGAATCATTGAAATTTGAGTATTAATGTTAAAGGGACTTATTTGCACCCAAAAGCAGGACTATACATCTCTCCACCCTTATCATTAAACGTCTCTAGTAGTTCAAGAAAAACTGTTTCATTGAAGAGTTGCTGCCATTTTTTCTTCTCTCACAGAGACTGGAACTCTGATCAAAATGATGTGAAGATGCTATTATTTGGGTTCTGCGATCAGAATGGAAATGACTTTTGGCTGTGGGTGTGTGAGGTTTTTCTCCAAACAGAGTGTGAGGGTGAGCACTAACGTGCTAATAAACCTCTGTTGGCTGGAAAGAGGTTTGGTCAACGAACTGTGAGAGAAGCAGAATATAGTCCCAAGAAGTTGCAAGATGGGGTCTGCTTTACTGGAATTGGAATCAGTTTCAAACATTTTGTGGTTCAGCCGTTTAAACATTGACTTAAACATTCAAACATGTATCCATATCTGATCTAGCCTGGAGCCACTGTAACTTTCACATGAAATCCACTGCAAGCTACTAATTATTGTCTTCACAAAAACCACAATGCAGGCAGTAGCTGAATTCTGAAAACGGATTTTCTGCTCTCAAGGAATAATACTGAAGGGAGGAAATTGGTAGATACCCAGGACCCCTACCCACAAGTGTTTCCCCAAAACTTATTAATTTAATTCCAGGGCTCTCCTTCCCTTCTCTGGGCCCCATGTCTACCATGTTCTCTCATCCTCAGCTCTCTGGCTTCTGCCCTAATGGCACACCGATTGTAGTTTTTAGAGCAAGCTGGCTCAGGACTGTGAGAGGTAATCTCAGTTGACTATGGCAGCTTAAGGATGGAGCCCCTCATGGTGGCTTTTGTCAAAGTATTTAAACACACGCATACCCAGTGTGTTTGACTTCTTTTCTTTTTTTTTTTTTTTTTTAATTTTTTTTATTGCATTTTAGGATTTGGGGTACATGTGTAGAACATGCAAGACAGTTGCATAGATCATGGCCGTGTGTTTTGCTTCCTTCCACCCCTTCACCCACATTTGGCGTTTATCCCCAGGCTATCCCTCCCCGGCTCCCCCTCCCCGCTGGCCCTCCCCTTTTCCCCCCAATAGACCCCAGTGTTCAGTACTCCCTTCCCTGTGTCCATGTGTTCTCACTTTTCCTCACCCACCTATGAGTGAGAATATGCAGTATTTCATTTTCTGTTCGTGTGTCAGTTTGCTGAGAACGATGTTCTCCAGATTCGTCCATGTCCCTACAAATGACACGAACTCACCTCTCGGCAATCACTACCATTTTATCAGGTTTGCAAATGATGTCACCATAACAATATTTTTTACCATAAATCAAACTCTAATAAAGGTATGAATTTAACTTACATTTTAACTGTCTGTGTGATGCCCACGAAATTGTCCAGGTTTAACCACTCATGGAAAAAGGTACAAGTCTGACACCCCCTCTAACCCTATCTTGAATTGGCAAACTATTCAACTGAGACCAAGTATCTTTTCTGATAAAATAAATGATGTACCCAGTTTACAAAATCCTTTTCTTAAAAATATTTACAGAAAAACAATTCTAATGTTTAAAATTTAAATTTGGCTATATGTTTTCAAATAAAATGTCTTACTTTATATTTCCAAAAGAAAATGAGACTGTTTTCCCTTTTAATTTTTCATAATTACCATACATTTTCCCAGAATAATTATTTTTCCAGTATATTTTCCAATATTCAAGAAAGATTATTATGAGCATTGCCTTTTGTTTATGACTTGCAGGGTATTTCTCTGTCAGCCCAGTAAACTTGAGTTTCAGAATCCTATTAAAATATTATTTTTTATTTCTAAATCTGCAGACATGGGAAAATGTGATTAAATCCCAGAACATACAGCATGTCAGCTTTACGATGTTTCAAGTTCATTTCATACTAATTAAGGGTAAAATTTCCTACTTTGAGCCATCCTAGTGCATTTTAATGGATAGTGTGCCACAATGCTGCTTGTAGAAATCACTAGGAAAGCCAAAGCCAGTGCCTAGTAACAATGGATTTTGTGGTGAGCTCTTGTAAGTGAATATTCACAAATTCCTTAGAAGGTTGGGGGCAGGATAGTTCCTTCATCTCAGATCCAACCACTACCCCCTGCTTCCGTCTTTTATATTATCTAGTTTAATATGTGGCAAATGGCATTTTAACTATCTGAGAAATCGTAAGAATATCACATCCACAGTATGTTTGACACATTGTCAGTTTCGTGATGGTAGACTAATTTACATAGACTTAGTAATTCCTGGTAATGCAAAGTCAGGCATGAAAAGGAAAACATCCAAATGATACTTGCAACTTTACTTCTGGGTGTTTTTGTTTGTTTCTTCTTTTATATTGTGGTAAAATACATGTAACATCAAAGTACCAATTAATCATTTTTTGAAGTTTACAAATGCCATTAAGTACATTCAGTGTTGTGCAATCATTGCTACCATTCGTCCCCAAAATGTTTTTGTCATCCAACACAAAAGCTCCATACCCATTACACAATAACCCCCCAGGCTTCCCTTGTTCCAGCTGTAGTAGCCTATGTTCTAGTTTCTGTCTATACGGATTTGCCTATTCTGGGTACCTCATAGAACTGGAATCACACAGGATTTCCAACGTTTGTCTTTTTACGTCTGGCTTAGTTCATCTGGTGAAATGTTTTCAAGGTTTATCCATAATGTAGCATGTATTTGTACCTCATTCCTTTGTAGAGATAAATACTACTCCACCATATATGCTGTCATATGTGTATGTATATTATTTTGTTTATCCATTCATCTGTTGATGGGCATTGGGATTGCTTCCACTGTTTGGCTATTATGAAAAATGCTGCTATGAACATTGATGTACCAGTATTGAAACACTGTGTTTTTTAATCTGCAGGCATATTTGGCATTTGAGCATATCCGAAAGAATTTACTATTTATCCAGGAATTATTAAGCTCAAATACTCTCTTAACCTTCCAATTACCACTAAAAAATAATAAATTGATAATTATATAATAAATAGCACAGGGCAAAAATGGGTAGTTAGGACTTGATACATTCCAGACCCATTTTAGATATTTTGTATCTCATTGAATATGCCCCAAACCCTATCATTTTGATATCCATTCTACAAATGGGAAAACAAGCAGGTAGAAGTTAGGTTTTTTTGCTTGAGATAAAATAGCTAGTGATTGAACTGGGATTAGAGCCCCACTTTGTAATTCCTAAGGCTATACTCTTCATTTTATGCTTTATTGACATTACCAAAATATAAATCATTTTAGATGCTGAATTTTAATGACCAAAGAGTAGATTCGAGATGACAAACAAGTAAGTCTGTGAAGAAAGCAAACTAGTGAAATTCTTGCAGAAAGCAGGAGAGATTTAAAATGGAATGAAAATGTGGAGAAAATATCACGAAACCTGAGAGCAGATCCAACACATCCTCCCCTCCTCTTTCCCTCCTTCAGTGCTCTCCTCGCTTCTCTCCTTTCCTCTTCCTCCTCTTTCTTCTATTCCTTCTGTCTTCTCTCTTTCTCTTTCTGTATCACTCTCTCTCTCTCATATCTCCACATACACATATTCAGAAATGCTAAAACAAAGTAAGAAAAACTATGGAAAAGATAAAACATAAAAACAACAACAACAAAAAGACAACTCTTCAGAGATGGAGGAAACTTGTGTCATGGATAGTCGCCCCAATTTCTACTCCCTGTTTGTATTTAAGACAAGATGAAGAACAAGTAACAGGGAGAAAGGAACTCTTCACACTGGGAAAAAAAAGTTGCCTAAAATTCTCAGCCAACATTGAGCCTATGTTTCAATAGCCTGATATTGATCACAAGGCCATCCTGAAGTTGAAGGGATGTCAGAAAATATGGTAATTTTTATTCAAAATGGACCCACTTACTTCTAAAAGGAAATTCATATTCTATTAGGAAAGAAGAAAGTAGATATTTAGTAAGTAACAGTGATTAACAGAGTTAGGAAACAACAATAAAACAGTATTTTCATCAAACTGTCATAGGAAATCAAAAAATAGCAAAATCAACAAAGAAGAATGTGCAAATGCAGAGGAATTAATTGAAATAAATTAATAGCCAGAAGCTAGCAATGTCTAACAGTTAAAATATCAAGACCATACATGATTTAAATATAATGTTTTAAAATTATACATGCAGTCTACGAATAATAAATCTAAAAACATTTGAAAAATTTTTTAACACGTCAGACCAGAAACAAAAGTCTCAAAAAATATTTTTTTTAAATATATCAACTACAAATTGATATCTGCCCACAACACAATACAACATATATTTTAAAAGAAGGTTAACTTGCAATTCATTGGAGAAAGGATAGTTTTTCCACAAATGGTGCTGGAGCAATTATGTGTCTATACACAAAATATTGAGACATTGATGTTAAAACTTACATAAAAAATAACTCAAAGTAGATCATAGACCAAAATGTTAAATACAAAACCATACAATAGTAAGAAAGAACCACAAAAAACAATCTGTGTAAACTTGGATATGATGGCAAGTTTTCAGATTATAACTAAAGTATGATCAAATGTGCTTTTGATTATGCTTTTGTTGTAATCTACAAAGTGGTGATAAATTGAACTTTATTAAAATTAAAATTTTTTGTGCTATAAAGGACACTCAAGAGAGTGAACACACAAGCCCCAGACCAGGAGAAAACATTTGCAAAACACATTTCTGATAAAGAACAGATACCTAAAATACGTAAAGAACTCTGAAAATTCAACAATAAGAAAGTAAACAACTCAATTAAAAAATATGCAGAAGATCTAAAGAGACTCTTAACCAAAAAAATGATTGATAGATTAGATAGGTAAGTGGGTAGATTAGATAGACAGATAACAGATACATGGCAAATAAGCATATGTAACGATGCCCAATTTCATTTGACACTGGGAAAATACAAATTCAAATAATTTGATGCTACTACATACTATTAGAGTGGTTAAAAAAATTGTAGAGCAACAAGAACTCTCACTGATTGCTGGTAGGAATGCAAAATGGTACATCTATTCATTTTGAAAGACAATCTGGCAGTATATTACAAAGTGAAGTACATAGTTTTACCATATAATAAAATACCAATTTTATTATCAAATGATTAAAAGCATGTGTCCATACAAAAGCATGTGCATGAATAAATTTATAGCACCTTATTTTTTTTAACTTTTACTTCAGGTTTACTGGTACATGTGAAGATTTGTTATATAGATAAACACATGTCATGGGGTTTTGTTGTACGTGTTATTTCGTTACCCAGGTAATTAGACCTGTACCCAAGAGCTATCTTTTCTGTTCCTCTTCCTCCAGACTCAAGCAGACCCCAGGGCCTATTATTTTATTCTTTGTGTTCATAAGTTCTTATCATTAACTCCCACTTATAAGTAAGAACATGCAGTATTTCATTTTCTGTTCCTGCATTAGTTTGCTAAGGATTATAGCCTTCAGCTCCACCTATGTTCTGGCAAAAGACATGTCATTCTTTTTTATGGCTGCATTGTATCTCATTTTCTTTATCCAATCTGTCATTGATAGGCATTTAGGTTGATTCCATATCTTTATTATCAACAGTGGTACAGTGAACATTTTCATGCATGTATCTTTAATCTTTATGGTAGAATGATTTCTGTTCCTCTAGAGATACCACCAGTAATGGGATTGCTGGACCAAATGGTAGTTCTACTTTTAGCTCTTTGAGGAATCACCATACTGCTTTCCATAAAGATTGAACTAATTTACATTCCCATCAACAATGTGTAAGTGTTTTCTTTTCTTTACAACCTTGCCAGTGTCTGTTATTTTTTGACTTTTTAATAATAGCCATTTGGACTGGTGTGAGATGGTAACTCACTGTGGTTCTGACCTGAATTTTCTAATGGTCAGTGATATTGAACTTTTTTACATGCCTGTTGACCACAGATATGTCCTCTTGTGAGATGTGTCTGTTCAAGTTCTTTGCCCACATTTTAAATGGGGTTGTTTTTCTCTTTTAAATTTAAGTTCCTTATAGATACTGGATATCAAACCTTCATCAGATGCGTAGTTTACAAACCATTTCTCCCATTCTGTAGGTTGTTTATTTACTCTGCTGATAGTTTCTTTTGCTGATAACACCTTAATGTATAACTACCAAAAACCAGAAGCAACAAAGATATCCTTCAGTAAGTCACTGGATAGACAAACTGTGGCACATCCACACATACAAAAGCAACACACATTATTATAATAAAAAAATGAGTCTATGCAACCTATAGCATGTTGTCCATGAAGTGATTCAACAATAGTAAAGCAAGTAACTGTTGTCTCAGAGACATTTAAAAGCAAGACATAGAAAGAACCTCCATAGGGCTGGGTGTAGTGGCTCACGCCTGTAATCCAAGCACTTTGGAGGCCAAGGCGGGCAGATCACCTGAGGTCGGGAGTTCAAGAAAGAACCTCCATGATGCTCAGTTTCAGTGAAGTCATTTTCATGATAACATCCCAAACAGAAATTGATTTTTTTCCCCACTGCTTGAATGACAATCCCCCCGTCCTACCAGCACACAGTGGAAGACCTACTCTTAGTCACTGCCATATTGCAAGAACTCATGAAGAAATGAAGGGTTCGTATGAGAGAAACAAAGCAGCAGCAATAAACAAACATCTCTCACCAGAGCTAAGAAAGAAAAGCAAAGTCTCCAATGATTGTGTTCTCAACAAGAGCACAAGAAAAGAATAAATTTCATTCCCAGCAAGACTTACAGGAAAAATGGGAAACTCGGCACAGACCAGACACAGGATAAAACCAGCACAGGACTTAGCACAGCCCCTGAATTATACCTTGCAAATATCTTTAAAATACTTTTCTCAGTGGTGGGTTGCATGCATTCTAGAGCATGATAGAGAACCGTATTTTAAAGGATGTTTCTTTTAAACATGATTTGAAAAGAGGTGGCAAGAGAAATGCAAGAATTTCTCGTAAAGTTCAGTATTAAGAACACAGGCTGCCTAGGGTTAGTCCTCCCTCTCTCACTTACCTACTGTAGGACTTTGGGCAAAACATGTCATGTTTCTCATTATATTTTCCCCATCTGTGAAAAATGAATAATAACAGTTTTGTCTTCATAGGTTTTCTGTTAGCATCAAATTTATTAAACATGCAAGAGCATTTAAGACAATGCTTGGACCACAACAAGCACATAAATGTTAATAATTACTATTATCCTGTTTATATTGAGACTCTGAGCATATTAATTAAATTTAGTTTTATCTAGGTATACATACTATATTAATTCAGTAATGCAAAATATAATTTATAAATAGATATACTGGGGTACATTCTAGGGCGCAGCAGGTAGGACAGAAGTATCTGGAAATTTATGTCCTACCTGCTGTATTTTTCATAGTCTGTTACTTCTAAAATGAATTACATATGTAAATTGTGAATCGTTTATGTACTATGTGTGGACTTAGTAAATTTTGACAAGTTCACAGCTGACTTTCTGAAATTTTACTTTTAAATCTCCTCCAAAAGGAGAAGAGACAAATTTTCCTCATGGAAAGATTCTAAACAATATGACTATATTATCCCTACCCCTCAGAGATGAAGTTTAATTTGGTCCTATCATCACCACCATCACTTCAAGTGTGGACTGGACTTAGCGAGTGGCTTCCAAAGAATAGAGTATAGAAATGGAAAAATAGGAACTTTACATCAGACAAACCCAGCAAACCAAGTGATCAAGGTCAACATCACCAGTGACAAGTTATGTTGATGTCATGTATTCATGATGTAATGTGGTAAGGACACTTCACCTCTGTGAAATTCAGAATTTATTCCCAAATATCACAACCCTAGCCTAAATTTGAGAAACATCAGAGAAACCCAAACTGAAGAACATTCTTCAAAATACCTGACTGATACTCCCCAAAACTATCAAGGTAAATGGAAAACAAGGAAAGTCTAAAAAACTGCCCAGACCAAAGAAGACTAAAGAGACACAATAATTAAATGTGGTATGGTATCCTGGATTGAATCCCGGAGCAGCAAAATGAATATTAATAGAAAATTAGTGAAATAAGAATTAAGAGTTAATTAACATAGAATCCAGTGTTTAGTAAATAATGATGTACCAAAATTATCTCTCAGTTTCAACAAAGTTACAACAGCTATGTAAGTTGTATTTTTTAGGGGAAGCTGAAACTTTCTTCTATTAATTTTTTTTTTTTTTTTTTTGCACATATGGAATTATACCAAAAAATGAAAATTTATTTAAAAAATAAGGACGATCCAAGATGGCTGAATAGGAACAACTCTGGAGTGCAGTTCCCAGCAAGAACACAGAGGGTGAGTGACCACCGCATTTCTAAATGAGTTTTTACTCCCCACAGACCAAGAGATTCCTGGATGAAAAGCACCACAAGTCTCCAGCATGGCTGTTTCACCTGGCACAGCGGGTCTCCACACAAAAACTCACACAGATCTGGGCACCATTTCAACTGGCACTGGGAACACCTGGGAGACAGAGTTGCCCATTCAACTGAAAAAAAGGGAGCTGAAACAGGGAACCATGTGATCCAGCTCAGCAGGTCCCACCCCCACAAAGATGAGCAATCTGAAATGCTCTGGATTGAGAGTTTCACAGCAAGCACAGCTGGACCCAGGATGGTACAGCTCTGTGGGGCAAAGGGTGTCTGCCACTACTGAGGCAAACTGCCACTACCGAGGCAGACCGCCACCACAGAGGCAGTTCTAACTGTACCTCTATAAACAAAACCACAAGGAAGTTCACATAGCGGCTGGGCAAAGCCCAGGACAGCTCAGCAACGCCTCTGCTGGCAGACTGTGACTAGGCTACCTCTTCACTGGGCGGGGCATCTCTGAAAAAAGGCAGCAGCATGTCAGGAACTTATGAATAAAGCCCCACCTTCCCAGGACAGAGCATCTGGAGAAAAAAGGCTGTTATGAGTTCTGTCGCAGCAGACTTAAATATACCTGCCCAGCAGCTCTGAATAGAAAAACGGAGCTCATGGCTCAGCACTTGAGCTCCTATAA
>CAUYOR010069249.1:0-12707 GCA_963573925.1 Callimico goeldii
GAGTTTCGCTCTTGTTACCCAGGCTGGAGTGCAATGGCGCAATCTCGGCTCACGGCAACCTCCGCCTCCTGGGTTCAGGCAATTCTCCTGCCTCAGTCTCCTGAGTAGCTGGGATTACAGGCACATGCCACCATGCCCAGATAATTTTTTTTTTGTATTTTTAGTAGAGACGGAGTTTCACCATGTTGACCAGGATGGTCTCGATCTCTTGACCTCGTGATCCACCCGCCTTGGCCTCCCAAAGTGCTGGTATTACAGGCTTGAGCCACCACGCCTGGCCCATATTACATACTTTTCTTCTCCTATAGCCATTTCCACTACTCTTCAGTTTTCAGTGGGAACAGGTAAGAATATCTACTAAGTTTCTTTTCATATTTAAGGATATTAGCAATAATTGTCAGCATTTTAACTAACTGGATAGTACATACCTTAGGAACACAAGCAGGGCTAGCAGGCTTATCATGCTTTACCATTCCTCCTGGCTTAGCTTCAGAATCCTCTGTCTTGCTCCTAATTTTTGAGACTTATGACATTGGGTTGTGCCACTTTTCTTACTTTGGGCTAATGATTATTTGGTTGACATGGTCTTTTTTGTTTAACTTGAAAGAGGAAACCTCTGGCAGGCAAGTTTTCTTCTACCATTTTCCCACTTCCCTTTCTTTTCTTTTCTTTTCTTTTCTTTTTTTTTTTTTTTGGAGATGGAATTTCAGTCTTGTAGCCCAGCCTGGAGTGCTTCTTGGCTCACTGCAACCTCCGCCTCTGGGGTTCAAGTGATTCTCCTGCCTCAGCCTCCCAAGTAGTTAGGATTGCAGGTATGCACCATCGTGTCTGGCTAATCTTTGCATTTTTAGTAGAAATGGAGTTTCATCATGTTGGCCAAGATGGTCTCGATCTCTTGACCTCGTGATCCACCTGGCCACTTGGCCTCCCAAAGTGCTGGGATTACAGGCGTGAGCCACCTCGCCCAGCCCCACTTCCCTTTCTTTAATCAAATTAGTACATCTGAATATCCAAAGACATAGAAAATAACTAAAACTGAGAGCTCAAACATCTTTAATTTTACTAATGCATATATTGTTTTAGGTGTGATGAAGTCCTAATCAAAAAGAAAAGTGAAAACTACAAAGAAAATAGACTGTAGGCAGAAAATGATAACCAGATCTTCTTGCCTACAATTCCAAGGAAGTGATACCATTTACATCTCCTAGAGTCTTGAAAGGCAAAGCCAGTCTGGCAGGTAGTAACAGGAAAGAAGTAAAACTAAAGTACTGGAGTATGCAATTAATGTGATATCGCTGGTGAATGCAGGAGGCCCACGGGTGCTGATAGAGTATTATAAGCAATTAGCTCCATAACTTGACAAAGTGGAATTTGCTGCTCTCATTTTGTTCTTAGCATATCAAGCTGACATTCATTCCTATCACTATACTCCCACCAGCCCTTAAGCCATCTCCTATGAAAAGAAGACATTCTCCTGGTCAACCTTGTGAGCAAATTACCACCAAATAATCACATCCCTCACCCTTTTCTCTTTCTGTACCTTCAAGACACTCTCCTGCTCATTCATGCAGCAACTGGCGTCACACATTGCTTAAGTGTGTTTTATTCTGACAAAGCTTCCAAAACACCCAGATTGCTTTCCCTCCACCGAAACTGGGCTGAACTTAAACTGTGTGCAAATCTATGCAGGAATGCCTGCCAGGTTCCAAATCTGTATTTTGCAACAGCAGGAGCAACATAAATCTCCAGCTCCAAACAGACCCAAGGGTTATATGGAATCATCAAAATAGATGCAGGTGATGTCCTCCCTTTTGCGGACAAGGTGAAAACTGACTTTACATTCTCAACACCATTGCCATTACATATGGTCATATTGGTTTCTCATTTCCCAAAAGCTAGAACACTCTAAAGGGGTGACAACAATTTTGATTGATAGTTCTCACTTTAAGAAAAGCAGGCATGTACTCTTCCATATTTTTAATATTCAAAAGAGAAAAAAATGGAATACAGAAATTCTGATTAATAAATACATACTTTCTAATAGAATGTCCATTTACCGAAAAGTTCATAGAGCCTTTTCTTAAATAGCAATTTTTACTACTGAATTTTAAAATATGACTTAATTTATAAAAATTAAATATAACACAATCCAGAACTCTATCAACTGCTTGCAATGATATTTGTTCTCTCATTCAATGACTAATATCTAAGTGACAGACACTATACTGAAATTGGGGGAAAGCACAAATAGCACGTTCTCTGTTATTAATAGGGAATAGAGCAAGTTGGAGCTGTAGACTCAAACAGGTAGACTATTATACTTGAATAAAGAAAATGTGAGAATTCCACTCAGGCATCGACGAGAATTAGTAGGAAGGAGTCCTGTCACCTGTGTTTCAAGAATATGAGCGTCAAGTGCAAAGAGAGGAGTGGGAAGGCACTCTGACTGAGGAAAGAGCATATCATATGTACAAACACAGCTTTCACAAGTGCATGAAATGAAATAATCTATTAAGCACAGAATCTCGTAAATGATAGTTACTAGGTGAGTGCAAAGGTAATTTTTGCCGTTGCTTTTAATTGTGAAAACCGCAATTACTTTTGCACCAATCTAATACCATGCAGAAAATTCAAGGTTCCAGAGGAATTTGGTGTGGCTAGAGTGGATTAGAGTTTGTCAACAGTGACACTGCTGACATTTTGAACCAGATAACTCTTCGTTGCAAAGGCTATCACATTGAGCGGTATCCCCGGTCTCCACCCACTATTTACCTATGGCACTCCCTTTTGTCATGACAATGAAAAACGTCTCCAGACACTGCCAAATGCCCATCAGGGGGAAAAGTCACCCCCAGTTGAGAACCTCTTGACCACAGCACATAAAAAGAATGGTAAAATTTGAGATTGGGGAACATATGGAAGACTACAAAGCACAGTTAGAAAGTTTAGATATTAGTCAATATAAAGCATTTTTAGATAGAAAGTGGCATGATCAGACCTGCTTTTTAGACTAACTCTGGTAATTCAGGGAAGACAGAGTGGTGTGGTAAGAGACTAGATGCGATCTTTTCAATTTTCTCCCAGATACTGTTGTCATCACTTTATTGTGCAAACATGTTATAAAATTTCAAAATACAACCATTATAAATGACAGTGGTATGTTTCTGAGAATTGCTCCAACTCTGAGTCAATCCAAGAAAGCTCTGTTGTGCTGAACTGTGATTACATATATGGGTCAGCCTCCCATTCAGAATCATTGCTTGGTGTGCTGTCACTGTAAGCACGTGAGCTTGGAGTGAGAAGTTCTGGGTGGAATTCCAGGTCTGCAAGTTATTTCATGGTAAAAACCTTGTTGGGCCTCAGTTTCCCAAGTGTAATAATAACACTGAATCAGCCAGGAAACTATTAGAAAACAGAAGACCCACTTGAATTATGCCATTTAATGAAAGTTTAATAAATGTACGATCTAAAAATATAGGTAAGAGACAGTGGGCCCCCTAGGGGTAATGCAGTATTCAGGAAGTGTTCAGGGGAAGGGAAAGAGATAGAGTGAGTGGTGACCTTGGGGCCAAGAGGCAAACCAGTTGGCAGCTTTTCCAGGAGCCAGGAAATTAAATGCCCAGATCTCATTTTCATCCTTTCATCTTCCATGAGTATTTTTTTTTTTTTTGAGACGGAATTTCACTCTTGTTACCCAGGCTGGAGAGCAATGGCGCAATCTCGGCTCACCGCAACCTCCGCCTCCTGGGTTCAGGCAATTCTCCTGCCTCAGCCTCCTGAGTAGCTGGGATTACAGGCACACGCCACCATGCCCAGCTAATTTTTAAAATATTTTTAGTAGAGACGGGGTTTCACCATGTTGACCAGGATGGTCTTGATCTCTTGACCTCGTGATCCACCTGCCTCGGCCTCCCAAAGTGCTGGGATTACAAGATTGAGCCACCACGCCCGGCCTTCAACTTATCCTTATTGAGTTAATCTTTAAGGGTTTCTCTCCAAAGTGCCATCCTCTATGCTATTATCTTTTCATTCTGTATATTTTCCCTGACTGCTCTTATTTATGGCCATTGCTTCAATTGTCATCTACATGTTAAAGATTCCTAAGCCTAAATGTTAGCCCAGTTCTGTTTCCCGAGATCAATACCCATACCTTTCCCTTTACATGGCGTTACCACTTAGAGAGTCAAAGACATCTCAGATTCCAGAATTGCAAATCTAACCCCCAACCACCCTTATTCTTGTGTTTCTCTCTCACAGAATGGTCCCATCATCTACTTTGTTGCTTAAGTTAGAAAGCTGAGGTTCATCATTGACTCTCATCTGTGACTTGTAACCAGTCCCACAACCACTCCCAATTCAACCAACCACCTCCAATCCAGCCAACCTACCAACTATCAATTGATTCATTATTAGAATTACGTATTAACAGCCAGGCATAGTGGCTGATAATAAGTAATTCTAAGTAATTCTAGCATTTTGGGAGGTCAAAGTGGGAGGACTGCTTAAGGCCAGGAGTTCAAGACCAGCCTGGGCAAAATAGTGAGACATCATCTCTACAAATAATAAAAAATAATTTGCTGGAGGTGGTGGCATATGCCTATGGCATATGCCTTAGGCTACTCTGGAGCCTAAGGTGAGAGGGTCCCTTGAGCACAGGCAGTCTAGGTTGCAGTGAGCTGAGATGGTGCACTACACTCCAGCCTGGGTAGCAGAGTGAGAACCCACCTAAAAACAAAAAATTTATTACTATCTCACAGATCTCCTTCTCTCCATTCCCACTGCTGTTTGTGGAGTTCATGTCCTCAACGTGTCATGCCTAGATTATTTCTATGGCTTCATATAGTATCTCATCCTCCAGATTTGCCTCCCTCCAATCCATTCTCCGAGAGATAGCTATTTTGATTTTTCTGAAGAATAAATCTGATATATTACCTCTCTACTTAAAACCCTTTGAAGAGTCTCTCTTACACTTAGAATAACATATAAATTCCTTAGCCTGGCACACAAGCCTCCCATGATCTACTGACTTCTGTGGCCTCATTCTTGTGCTTTCTCCCTGCTTATATTTTATACTTTAGTCTTGAATGTCTCACAGTTCCCTGAATGGGCCTATCACACCCAGTCTTGTTATAAAACTGTTCTTTCCATCTGAGGCAACTTTCCTTCCGCTTTGTTATGTGAAATGTACCAAGCTGTCAGGATTTAGCATCTCAATCCCTACTTATGGAAAGCTTACTCCAAAATGTTGGCGTGCCATAGTCTCCCAAATTCTGGCAGAGGACAGAAGGTTGTTGGGTCAGAGACAAAGGAAGGCTTACTATTCATAGACATAACAGTTGCCAAACTATCACTGCTTTCTTGCCCTGATTTCCTGACTCAATCTCTGTAGGTTGAGACAACAAGGGCCAGGTGACACTTGCACATGCTCTGGTTGTATTACAAGAAAGGAACCCCGAGCTCTGAGAGTCTGAATCTTTCATAATGGGTTGCAAGCAAACACCCAGGGAAAGACATTATCCTTATCATACTGAACAGTAAACAAACTTGCCCTTTCTTCTGGATGGAAATTCTATTTCTGTCTTCCCAGGCTGTCGGCTATACAAACATTTCTGAAAACATAGTCTGAGCAAAAGGGCAGTTAGTGCTTCTGCTCACAAGACATTCAGAAATGTGAGAGACCAGTAGAGAATTGTCGCACCTCACTTATTATCAGTTACTGTAATTGCTTATTCCTTTCACATTTTCTCCAACCATACTGTAAGTTTCTTGAGGGAAGAAGACAGTCTTCTTTTATTGCTGTATCTTTAGGACAGTGATAAGGGCATAGTAAATGTGAAGTAAATGTTTGTGGAATGAATGAATGAACTCATTCATTCTACTCATGACACAAGGTTGGGACTGCAGAACCATGCCCAGCTCTTCATATCCAAGGCTAGAGTCATACCCAGGAAGTATTATTGGGATTCCTTTTATGGGTCATGGATTCCTTGGATCTTGCTTGGCAGGTAGTTAGCAGCATAACTATAAGAATAAAAAAAGATAGTAATTATGATATATCCCAACATTTTCTTCCCTTTGTTCTCTTCCAGAGCGTGTAAGCATGTGAGCCTCAGAACAATTTCTGTGATTTTTATTTGAATTTAACTACCTCTAGGCAGTGATTGGCAGATATTTTTAGTTTATGAAACAATTTTAAATAGCCATCCAAGAATTTTGATAAATCAAAAATGCCCACAAGAATGTAAGTTCGATGAGGATAAGTATTTTCAGAGTTATAGGCCCTTACCTATTTTTGTTGATTGAATTAAAGGATTTAATTTGTTGACCACTCACTATATGCCTTAGCATGGGGCTAAGCTCGTCCTATACTTCATTTATTTTGTACAATGACCCCAGGAAGCAGGTACTATATTATCCTCATTTTGCAAATGAGGAAACTGAGGGTTAGAGAAATTAAGACCTGTCCAAGACTGCACTATCGGTAAGTGCTGGACTAGTGTTTAAACCTAGGCAGTGACTCTACACAAAGCGTTTCTCTGCCCATGAAAGTGCTAGTGTTGAAAAGTTATTATTTATCAAGAAGAAGAAAAATAGCATATAAACCTATGGTATGCATTTTTGGTGGATTGTTATCTGGTTCTGTGATTTGAAAATTTATACTTTGATGAGTATTGTGTGAATCACCAAAATCAAACTGCAGACATTTGACCACTTTTGACCTACAAAAATGTCAGTTTCACATACTTCAACATAAAGTATGTGCTGTAAACATTATCTCAAAAAATGTTGCTTTCAAAAGTAGCTTCAGAACATTAACTAGCTTGGGTACAGTGTGTGCTTTGGTTCCCCAGACCAGACCATGCCTGGAATGGCAGTTTTACTGTTTACAGAGACCTGGGGGTCATCCAGAGGACATTTTTGTGGAAAATTGGGACCACAGAGAGACTGTATTTGAGCTGAGACCCACGAGGACCAAAAGCACAATGGATGAGAGGACTCAGAAAGACCACAGTAGCTGTTGAAGACACTGAACTAGAGAGAATCAGATTAGCTGGAAGGTCTTCTGGGGTATTAGCAATATTCAACCTTATACTGCCAGAATGAATTCCTGACTGGAAAGGGACAATTTAAAAAATTCAAGCTCCCCAAAACCAATTTGCTGTTTTCAGCAATGACAAATTCCCATAGTATTCAGTAAGTATAGCAGTGATTGAGTTAAAGGACATAACAACCATTGTTGCAAAAAGTTAATGCTCTTCGCTAAATATTAGTTTATATTGTGAGTATTTTGAGATGCAGTCAGAGAGTGTTTAGGAACTCACTCTGTTGGTGGAGTGAATCTGAAAGGAATCACATTCTGTCAAGTACCGAACTATAGGGTGAACTTTTGTGTGATTGGCATTGGTTCCAGTCATGCCAACAGAAACACAATTCCCTGTTGTCTGCATGATCCGCGCTTCACCTTGCCTGTGGGGCAGAGGCGTTTTGATGTGACCTCTTTGAAGACTCGCCCCTGTGTCTGCCCCTGTTGTTAGAGGAGGCTGGCAAGCCTGACACTTCTGTAATGGTTATGGCAGTCGTCCTCGTTTTTCTGTGTTTCATCATAGTAGGTCACAAATACTAACGGTGATTTAATAAGCATATCATGCAAATGGCATAGAACAGTGTTTGATTTTGTCATGGGGGTCATAGGTCTGAGAGTCAAAAATATTCTACACAATGTGTCAGAAGTTGAGAATTAGACAAAGTAAAATCGAGCTATTTTTCTTTTTTATTCAATTTTCTTTAGTTTAGAACATTCTTTGTGATACATACTGCCAGTCAAATACATGTCTTTTTCCAGATGGCAAAATATTATTTTACAATTTTCTTGTATAAAATGTTTTAAATACAAAGTAGGTATAAAAGAGAAAGTAAAGTGCTCCCCATGCAGGGACAATCATAACATTTTGTACATATGTCTAATTGAGGCATATAAATGAATCCATTTATAAAATACATTGAGATCATACCATACACAGTTTTGGTATCTAGATCGCTTCTACTTTGTATGTTACAGACATTTTCCCATCTTTAATACACATTACTTTCTCACCTGGTTTTTTACAGCTGCATGCTACCCATCATGCAGATGGATGTGACAAATTACGGAGCTTTTTGTGCACAGGGTGTAGGAAGAAGCACCAGGAATTAGAGTTGGAGGCCATAGCTTTAAACTTGTGTCTTTGACTGCCTCAGTTTCCTCAACTGTAAAATGGAGATATTAACATTTGCCTGACTGCCTTGCATAAAAGTTAGGCGAGTTTCTTTGAGGCATAGAGCAGGACATGATAGCAAAGAATTTTTATTTAACGGTGTGTTTATGCGACACGTTAGGGCTTTACAGATAGGCCATCGCACCAGAGTCTGCCTTAATCATTTCATCTTAAAAACAGGAAAGAGCCAACAAAGATCATAATCTAAGTTACATGGAAACTGTAATCTCACAGTGCTTCATAATGCAGCTTTTAAAGTTTAGGTTAAGGCAAAACTTTTAAAGAACCAGCCTGCCCTTTTAGAAAGAATTTGTCTTCAACAAAGAAACTGTGTTACCGACTGAAGCGCCAATCTGGAAATATTGCCAGGGCCTTGGTCTTGAAACAAAATCATTGATGGGCTTTGATACTGTGGGTGGGAATTTAGAGAGGTCTCTCTGATTTTAAAAACTAATATATTGATGAATGCTAATTTTTAATAGTTCTCAAGTTAATATTTTCTTACCCAAAATGCAGTGAAAAGGACTTGCTAACTCAAACCTCTGAAATCATGAGCTGGGAGGAAATCCAGTGATCCCAGTATCTCTGGTTCCAAGATCCAACTCTTTGCCATCTTTTGATAACAGAAAATCCAGATTAGACAAACTGCACTCAAGGGAAACAGTCCTTGACTCTGTGCTGCTGCTCTAGGCAGGCTTCAAGGATTATCCTAACGTTCTGACGAGAGGGTAGGGCTAGCCAGAAATGGTGCCTTTCTACCACATGCACAATTTTAGGACCTTTTTTGATCACAACTCAGGATGTGGCAGGGTTTATAAAAAGAAAAAAAAAAGATTTTAAAACGGAAGCTCAAACTCTGTACTGCTGCCCAGCCTAAACATTAGCCGGTACATTATTTTTAATGTTGTCAAGAAACTCTCTTGTGGGGAATAAATCTGTATCAATTTTCATGGCAGAGAAAGATGATTTTAGGACTAGGTTGCAGATCCTTCAACTTGGAGGAGATGAACTTGATGGATTCTGCCTCATTAGTCTTACGGTGATTTCCCCCACTTTTCTTTTCGAAATATGTCCCCTGGAATTGTTGGGCAATGTGGGAAAATATTGTGACAAACATTCCTGTTTACGTGTGTCGTGGGGGCGACTGTTTTGTTTGCATTGCTTGTTGCCTCTGCCCCTCCTTTTCATGGTCAGCAGTTCCCTGACAGCTCAGATTCCTCTGCTGACATCTGTTATAATGAGAGCTCTGGCGGGAATAGATTTGCAAAATGATGAGCTCACAATAGGATGGAGCTGTTCCCCAAACTTTCCTTGAGATAAGCAGATGGGGTCTGAAAATAGAGCATTTGAACCGATTAGGTCTAGGTGAACGAATTTATTCAGCACACACTGAAGAGTGATTCTACACCCAACTTCTTTCCCTATCTCCTTCACCCCTCACCTCCCCCATTTCACCAATAGGAGGGTTTCCGATGGCGTGAGTTTCTTCCCCCTGAACATTTGCCGGGAGACAGGCCCTCCTAGTTCCTAAAGCAGAAGCATGCTGGGTATTTACCCTGTGCCAACCGTCTGAACAACAGAGAAAACCCACCCCTCATGCCTCATAATGAGAAGCTGGGGCAACACATGGGGCTTTCCCACTCGTCACAAATGATGGCTGTTTGTGCTAGTTAACCTTTTCTAAGCCTGGGTCAGCTCCTGCTGGGAGGCAGGGGCGATCTCGAGAGAGTGAAAGCCTGGCAGACCCCAAAGTCTCCAGCACGCCTTGGCCCCCAACACATGCCACCGCCTTTGCAGAATACCAAACGATCCCACATCACGCTCTTCATAAGTCAGCCAGGCTCCATGTGCAGCTGACAGTTCAGATTTCAGAGGAGAAATGCCTCCAGGAACACTCTGCAGATACTTGCTGACAACTTTTATTTTCTGGCACAGCTTACCTTCTCTTTTCAGAGGAATCTCTAAAAAAGGATGAAGTGGAAATTTTCCCATCCTGGGCCTTATTATTTTCAGCGATCTCCACTAGCTGTGTAAAGAGAAGACTTCTTTGTACTTTCAAAGCCTAAAGTCAAGTCGGTAATACACATTTTAATAATTTTTGCCTTAAGCATATTGACTGAAGCAAAATGAAGAAATGGCGATTAAGAAATACACTCCTAAGTTCCATTCTTTGGGTATCTGGGGAGAATTTTGAAAGTGTCATGGGGGAATGCTATCTAATGAAGTATGGGGGAAAAAGGGCAGCTGAAAGGGAAATTTTGGAAATCTCTTTGGGGGTGAGGGGAACAGAAGTTTAAAAATGAAGAAAATTTAATACCCAAGTGAGGGGTTGATTTTGTCTCACTGTTGAAATAGCCAAACCTCATAAAAGGAATCAGATGTTGCAAATTGCAGGTTAAAATGATCAGTGGGAATGCATTTATCACAGCTTCCAGAGTTCTGAAGAGGAGAACTCACATCCTGTAACACTTTCCAGAGATACCCTAACAGTAGAGCTCAAATTCTCAAATCCCACCATCCCTGACTATCTCCTGCCGCCAGCCCAGACCTGTGGATTATTGTGCTAATTCAACACCATCTGCTTATAAGGTATTGTTCAGAATGGCATGTTTATGTGGCAACGGGTATCCTGAGAAGGGAGGAGGAGCCAAGGTACCATTGAAATAGTTCATCAACTGCAAAAGCAGTTAGCTGTGAGAAGCTCTAATGCAGAGCTGCTACAGCACTTACAGGAATAGACGGAGTCTAACATCTCAGGCATTACATGCTGCGGAACTCCACCTCTGAGTTATATCCTTGCTTATTTAAAAGCAATCCTATGGGCTCCATTAGAATTTCCTATTTGTGGCTATTAATAGTGGTAAAGGGAGGAGTAAATTAAGTGAACACAAAGGTTGAGATCTTGTGCTACTGTTCACTGGGATGATTTGACACCAGATGCTGACATATGGCTAGGATTCACCTCTAGTTTTTAAGCCATGCTCAGGTATCTGGAGGATGGGCATTTATTGGTTTTCATACAACCATGGTATAGATTGCAATGGTGTTTTATTTGATTTGATTTTTTTTTATGGTACACATTCTTATACTACTTTGGAGACACTGAACAGTAGAAACAACATGGGTTCAGGAACCAAAAAGTTTGAATCTCTGCCCCTACTACTCACTACCTGTGATTTCTGAACTTCTCTGAGCCTTGGCTTTCTCGTTATCTAAAACATGGACAATATTGTCCCAAACAGTGGTTAGCGGATTAAATACAAGAACGTCTGTGAAAGCATCCAGTGTAGTATTTGGCACAAAGTAGGTGTCTTCGTTTGCTGTTGCTATAAAGGAATACTGGAAACTGGGTAATTTATAAGGAAAAAAATTCAAATTTATTTGACTCATGATTTTGATGATTGGAAGAGTTCTAGATTGAGCATCTGGTGAGGGCCTCAGGTGGCTTCCATTAATGGCGGGAGGTGAAGGGGAGCTGGCATGCAGAGAGAGCACATGGCAAACGAGGAGGAAAGAGACAGGAGGGGGTGCTGCCTGGCTTCTTTTAACAACCAGCTCTCTGGAGAACTAGCGGAGAGACAACTCTCCACCATGCACCTAACTGAGCGGGCACTAATCTATTTGTGAGGGGTCTGCCTCCATGACCCAAACTCCTCCCATTAGGCCCCACATCCATTCGGGATCAAATTTCAACCATGAGATTTGGAGGGGACTATAGCATTAGGCAAATGAATTTCTTTTTCCCTTGACTACATCTCTTTCATGCCAATTCATAGCTCAAATACTACTTATAAGCTATATGACACTGGTTGGATCTAATTGAACTTTGTCTCTTGCTTTCTCCATTTTTTTCTTATATCTATGTATTCTCTTCCTGGCTTCTTGCATGAGGAGAAGATGTATATTTATATATATTTCCCTGTGTGTGGCATTTGTTAAATGTTCCATTTCTTCTACCACTCATTCATTGATTCATTCACCCCATGAAATCTGTCGTGTGCCTATAATAAGCCAGTATTGCAAAAGAAATAGACATAAAGTCTGTATTTTTTGGGAGCTGACAATTTGGGGATAGAAAGTAAGATAGCTCCCTTCAAACTCTGAATGGCTGTTGTGAAAATTATGAGTAATTAATGGGGCAAGGACCTGTTTTACTTATTCCATTGTCTAAACCCAGAGCTCAGTCCAGACACATCTTCGTTATATAAATTTAAAAGGAAAAGAACAGCACTTTGGGAGGCAGAGGTGGATGGATCACAAGGTCAAGAGATCGAGACCATCCTGGTCAACATGGTCAATCCCCGTCTCTACTAAAAATACAAAAAATTAGCTGGGTATGGTGGCGCGTGCCTGTAATCCCAGCTACTCAGGAGGCCGAGGCAGGAGAATTGCCTGAACCCAGGAGGCGGAGGTTGCCGTGAGCCGAGATCGTGCCATTGCACTCCAGCCTGG
>CAUYOR010069250.1:0-13892 GCA_963573925.1 Callimico goeldii
TTCTAACTTGCATCAGATGATATCTCAGTGTGGTTTTGATTTGCATTTCTCTAATGACCAGTGATGATGAGCATTTTTTCATATGTTTGTTGGCCTCATATATGTCCTCTTTTGAAAAGTGTCTGTTCATATCCTTCACCCCCTTTTGAATGGGGTTGTTTGTTTTTTCTTGTAAATCTGTTTTAGTTCTTTGTAGATTCTGGATAGTAGCCCTTTGTCAGATGGGTAGATTGCAAAAATTTTTTCCCATTCTGTTGGTTGCTGATTCACTCTAATGACTGTTTCTTTTGCTGTGGAGTTTGATTAGGTCCCATTTGTCTATCCTGGTTTTTATTGCCATTGCTTTTGGTGTTTTAGTCATGAAGTCCTTGCCTATGCCTATGTCCTGGATTGTTTTGTCTACATTTTCTTCTAGTGTTTTTATGGTGTTAGGTTTTATGTTTAAATCTTTGATCCAACTGGAGTTAATTTTAGTGTAAGGTGACAAGTAGGGGTCCAGTTTCTGCTTTCTGCACATTGCTAGCCAGTATTCCCAACACCATTTATTAAACATGGAGTCATTTTCCCATTGCTTGTTTTTGCTGGGTTTGTCAAAGATCAGATGGTTGTAGATGTGTGGTGTTTCTTCTGGGGTCTCTGTTCTGTTCCATTAGTCTGTGTCTCTGTTTTTGTACAAGTACCATGCTGTTTTGATTACTGTAGCCTTGTAGTATAGTTTGAAGTCTGGCAGTGTGATGCCTCTGGCTTTGTTCTTTTTTCTTAGGATTGTCTTGGCTATGTGGGATCTCTTGTGATTTCATATGAAGTTTAAAGTTGTTTTTTTCCAGTTCTGTGAAGAGGATCATTGGTAGCTTCATGGGGATAGCATTGAATCTATAGATTACTTTGGGCAGTATGGCCATTTTCATGATATTGATTCTTCCTAATCATGAGCATGGAATGTTTCTCCATCTGTTTTTGTCCTCTTATTTCATTGATCAGTGGTTTTTAGTTCTCATTGAAGAGGTCCTTTACATTCTTTGTTTGTTGTATTCCTAGGTATTTTATTCTCTTTGTAGCAATTGTGAATGGGTGTTCACTCTTGATTTGGCTCTCTGTTTGTCTGTTATTGATGTATAGGAATGCTTGTGATTTCTGCACACTGATTTTGTATCCTGAGACTTTGCTGAAGTTGCTTATCAGTTTGAGAAGATTTTGGGCTGAGACAATGGAGTCTTCTAGATATACAATCATGTCATCTGCAAAGAGACAGTTTGACTTTCTCCTTTCCTAATTGAATGCCCTTTATTTCTTTTTTTTGCCTGATTGCTCTGGCTAGAACTTCCAATACGATGTTGAATAGGAGTGGTGAGAGAGGGCATTCTTGTCTAGTGCCTGATTTCAAAGGGAATTCTTCCAGCTTTTGCCTGTTCGGTATGGTATTGGCTGTAGGTTTGTCATATATAGCTTTTATCATTTTATGATACATTCCATTAGTACCCGGTTTATTGAGAGTTTTTAGCATGAAGGTCTGTTGAATTTTATTGAAGGCCTTCTCTGCATCTGTTGAGTTAATCATGTGGTTTTTGTCTTTGGTTCCGTTTATGTGATGGATTACATTTATGGATTTGCATATGTTGAATCAGCCTGCATCCCTGGGATGAAGCCTACTTCGTCATGATGGATAAGCTTTTTGATGTGCCGTTGCAATCAGTTTGCCAGTATTTTATTGAAGATTTTTGCATCTGTGTTCATCATGGATACTGGCCTGAAGTTTTCTTTTTTAGTTGAGTCTCTGCCGGGTTTTGGTATCAGGATGATGTTGGTCTCATAAAATGAGTTAGGGAGGATTCCATCCAGGAATGGAACCAGCTCCTCTTTGTACATCTGGTAGAATTGGGCTGTGTACCCATCTGGACCTGGACTTTTTTTGGTTGGTAGGTTATTGATTGCTGCCTCTACTTCAGCCCTTGTTATTGGTCTATTAAGGGTTTCAGCTTTCTTCTGGTTTAGCTTTTGTAGAGTACAAGTGTCTAGGAATTTATCCATTTCTTCCTGGTTTAGTGGTTTATATGAATAGAGCTGTTTGTAGTAATCTCTGATGGTATTTTGTATTTCTGGGGGATCAGTGGTGATATCCCATTTATTTTTTTTATTGCATCTATTTGATTCTTCTCTCATTTCTTTTTTATTAATCTGGCTAGCGGTCTGTCTATTTTGTTGATCTTTTCAAAAAAACCAGCTCTTGGACTTATTGATTTTTTGAGGGGTTTTTTTTTGTGTCTCTATCTCCTTAAGTTCTGCTCTGACCTCAGTGATCTCTTGTCTTCTGCTAGCTTTCGAGTTTTTTTGATATTGCTCCTCTAGTTCTTTCAATTTTGATGATAGGGTGTTGATTTTAGATCTTTCCTCCCTTCTCTGGTGGGCATTTATTGCTATAAATTTCCCTCTCAATACTTCTTTAAAGGTGTCCCAGAGATGATCGTAAGTTGTGTCTTCATTCTTGTTGGTTTCAAAGAACATCTTTATTTCTGCCTTTATTTCATTGTTTATCCAGTCAACATTCAGAAGCAAGTTGTTCAGTTTCCAAGTGGTTGTGTGGGTTTGAGTGTGTTTCTTGATCCTGAATTCTAGTCTGATTGTGCCGTGATCTGATAGACTGTTATGATTTCTGTTCTTTTGCATTTTCTAAGGAGTGATTTGCTTCCAGTGATGTGGTCAATTTTAGAGTAAGTGCAATGTGGTGCTGAGAAAAATGTATATTCTGTGGATTTGGGGTGGAGCATTCTGTATATGTCTATTAGATCCGCTTGGTCCAGCTCTGCATTCAAGTCCTGGATATCCTTGTTAATTTTTTGTCTCATTGATCTGTCTAATATTGACAGTGGAAGATAGACATCTCCCACTATTATTGTATGGGAGTTTAAATCTTGTTTTAGGTCATTAAGTACTTGCTTTATGTATCTGGGTGCTCCAGTGTTGGGGGTGTATATATTTAGGATAGCTAGCTCTTCCTGTTGGAGTGATCCTATTACCATTATGTAATGTCCTTCTATGTCTCTTTTGATCTTTGTTGGTTTGAAGTCCATTTTATTGGAGACTAGGATTGCAACCCCTGCTTTTTTTTTGTTCTCCATTTGCTTGGTAAATCTTCTTCCATCCCTTTATTTTCAGTCTATGTGTGTCTCTGTATGTGAGATGGGTTGCTTGAATACAGCACACCTATGGGTTCTGAATTTTTATCCAGTTTGCCAGTCTGTGTCTTTTGATCGGGGCATTTAGGCCATTTACATTCATTGTTGGTATTGTTATGTGTGAATTTGATCCTGCCATTTTGTTACTGGCTGGTTTTCTTTATCATTAGTTGACTCATTTTCTTCATTGCATTTTTTGTCTTTGCCAACTGGTTTGCTTTTGCAGTGACTGGTACTTGTTCCTTTCTATGCTTAGTGTTTCTTTCAGGAGCTCTTGTATGGCAGGTCTGGTAGTGACAAAAATCTCTCAATAATTGCTTGTCCATAAAGGATTTTATTTCTCCTTCACTTATGAAGCTTAGTTTGGCTGGATATGCGATTCTGGGTTGAAAGTTCTTTTCTTTAAGGATGTCGAATATTTGCCCCCACTCTCTTCTGGCTTGTAGAGTTTCTGCCAAGAAATCTGCTGTGAGTCTGACTGGCTTCCCTCTGTGGGTGATCTGATCTTTCTCTCTGGCTGCCCTTAGCATTTTTTCCTTCATTTTGACCCTGGTGAATCTGACGATTATGTGCCTTGGGGTTGCTTTTCTTGCAGAATATCTTTGTGGAGTTCTCTGTATTTCTTGAATTTGAAATTTGGACTGCCTTGCTAAACTTGGGAAGTTCTCCGGGATAATATTCTGGAGTGTGTTTTCCAGCTTGGATTCATTCTCCCTGTCATATTCAGGTACACTGATCAAGCATAGATTAGGTTTTTTCACATAATCCCATATTTCTTGGAGGCTTTGTTTATTTCTTTTCACATTTTTCTCTTGTATTGCCTTCTTTTTTTATTTCACTGAGTTGATCTTCAATGTCTGATACCTTTCTTCTGCTTGATTGATTCGGCTATTAAAACTTATGTTTGCTTCAGATAGTTCTTGTGCTGTATTCTTTAACTCCATCAAATTCTTTATATTCTTCTCTAAGCTGATTATTCTAGTTAGCATTTTGTCTAACCGTCTTTCAACGTTTTTGGTTTCTTTGCATTGAGTTAGAACGTGTTCCCTTAGCTCTGAAAAGTTTGTTATTATCCACCTTCTAAATCCTGTTTCCGTCAATTCTTCACACTCCTTCTTGGTCAAGTTGAGATCCTGTGTTGTTGAGGAGTTGTGATCCCTTGAAGGAGAAGAGGTGTTCTGGTCTTTGGTGGTTTCACCCTTTTTGGGCTGTTTTTTTCCCATCTTTGTGGATTTACCTGGCTGTGGTATCAGAGAGCTGCTTGATGAGGTTGCATGTCTGCCTGCGGGGCACTACTGGGTTTCTAGGGACTTCTTCAGTTTACTAGGGAAGCTTCCTGTGTCTTTTTTGTTTATGCTGGGAGACTAGGCCCACCTCTTCTACTGACCTGTAGGTGCTGCTGGGTTGTCAAGAACACCATCCCATTGCTACATAGGTTTCCTGTGTTTTTTTGTTGAAAGATGTAGCCCAGTCCCACCCCTCTAGTGGTGGGTTGTGCACTTCCTCCACTGGGCTGGATCATTCAGGGTTCATCTCAGACTGTGGCGCTGGCAATGCAACCCATTAGAGTCAGAGCTTCAGCCCTCTGGGGTTTGTGGGGGAGGTTAGGGACCCGCCCAGTGGCACCAGGCAGTCTCCCCCTTTCAGCTTTCTCTCTCTTTGGACATGGGGTAGGGGCCGCCCAACTGCTCTTGCTTACAGCTCCCTCTCTCTCTGGGTGGGGGAAGCAGGGTGATAGCTCAGTCTGCAGACTCTTATTCAACTCTGTACTTGTAATTCCCAGCACTTGACTGGCAAAGATCCCCTGTTATGTGTATTGCTGAGGCTTTGGGGGAAGTGCTGTATCTGGACTGGAGTGCCAGAGGTGGAGCCTCCGACAGACCAGTCAGATGCACTTTCTGGGTGAAGCAGCACCCCTCCCTACCTTGGTCTGCCCTAATTGGCCATTGCTCACCCTAGGACCACACCAGTTGAAATGCACCTGGTACCTCAGTTGCAGCTAGGAGATCTCTGAGTTTCTGCATCTCTCTCACTGGTTGTTGTGCGCTGGAGTTGTGTCTAATCTGCCATCTTGGATCCTCCCCAAAATTTAACTTCTAAAGTTCATTTACTCTAGAAAAATGTGTTATCAATCTTGGTGGTATGGATATAGAAGATGTTTATGTACAAGTTGTTTTATCGAATAGAAATATAATTTTTTTAAAGGAATTAAAAAGCTGGTGATTACTGTTAGCAGGCAAATTTACTTCTGATACAGAGGAATAGCAACATGGTTTAAAAGTAAATGACTCTATAGCCCTATCCATCTTTATAATGGAACTAAAATTTGAAACCACGAGTGTCAAAGCCAAAAACAAAATGAAAAGCAAAAAATAACTGTGCAATTCAATAAGTGAGAAACAAATGTTAAGTTTTTAAAAAGATGCAGCAATTATTATTCAGAGGTCCAAAATATCATTTAAATAAATTCTCATCTTAGAAAACTCATTTGAAATTTTTACCCTATGATTTTCAATAAAAGGGATAAAATAATGTATGTCTTTAAAAAACAGAATTGGCAATTTCATTTCTTTTTATTCAGTTATGTTGTCCCTGGGATTAGAATTGACATGTGACCCAATGTGTAAAGACATAAGAGCTCAAGAAGCAACATCCTTGACTCTTAGTTCAGGGCTAAACTTCACTTCAAAAAGTAACCTAGAAATAAACAACAAAGATCTCATTTCTTATATGTAACTCAGATGTTTCATTATTGTAAACTCTCTGAGTGCCTTGAAGATACACACCTTGTAAATGAAAACAACTGTATTTAGATCTTTCTTCATTTTTTCCTTGAAGTTTTCTAAAATTGAGGGATTTCCAAACAATGACCAAGAAAATCAGTTTTTCAGTAATTTTAGTACCTTCTCATGTGAGGTTTAGTTTACCTGTAAAGATATCATAAGTTAAGGCAGAGGTTTATTTGGTTAAGTTACCATATGAATGTACAACTATTTTCTACAGTTTTAGTAAATATTAGAATGGGTTAAATTTGAATGCTTGACTCATGATTTCTCCTTCATAGTAGAAGTAGATTGTAGAGAATAAAGAAGTAGGGCATTGAATTCTAGTGGTTTTCAGTGAAGATGGAGAGTAGGGGTGGAGGAATTGGTGTTTCAAGTTAGGTCAGGTGAGGAATAGGAGGATGAGGAGGGGGTTGTACCCCCATTGGGACATTTCACAATATCTGGATACATTTTTGTTTGTCACACTGAGAGGAGGGTACAACTGATAGTTAGTGGATAGAGGCACAGAACAGCTTTGCAAAACATAATTTGGCGCCAAGTGTCATAGGGCTGAGGCTGAAAAATCTTGTTGTATTCTTATGAACTTGAGTTCAAATACTAGATATCCCTCCTTGATATTTATATGATCTTGATAACATTACTCAAATGGAATTTATGCTTATTTTCAGTGTTGTGAGAATCAGCTGCAAAGAATAGAAAGTTATAACAATGCTAGGAACATAATAGACTTTTAATAATTGTTAACTCTTATTACTGCTACTATTGCTTTATATTGTATTAATTTACATTTATATGAGAGATTCCTTAATGTATATTTTGTAATTGTCTCATCTTTGAGAGCGGGGAGGAAAGTACATAAAAAAGGTACTAGCTTGTGTTGGGGGGTTTCTTATGGTGTTTTCCCTGGGGGCATAAAAACAGGCCCAAAGGCTATACTGACAATGTGAAAGGTTATATATCAAATATATTTTGGCTTAATATGGACCACTAATCAAAGACAACTGTATGCTGAATAGTGAGGTATCTAGCCAGATACTTGTTTTGATTTCTAATATTACTTGTTCTGTCTCTGAGAGTAAGAGAGAGCAGTTGAAGCAATAATTGGAGCCAACTTTCTCTGGCAAGAAATAGGGCATTAAAAACTGTGCAACTTGTAATGGTGTTTATTTTAGAGCTTATAAAATATTATCTATTTTGATGTGTCCTTTTGGGGGATACAAGTGCGGCTCTCCACATAGTGCCTATGCTCAGAAAGGGAGATGAAACTATTTCTAAAGATCTCCCTTGTATAAAGGACAACTGAAAATCTTAGGGATTATGTTAGTATAGTAGATAGTTAATAAATATTATCAAATACATTTGCTTTCTTATTGCGGAATTTTCTATTGTAGAAAATAGGGCATAGAGTCTGAAAGTAGAGATTTGATGTCTACTGATTAATTGAGCTACCCCAACAGGAGGCATTTCTTTCTTTATCAGTATTTACTGAGTGCTTATGGGTGCCAGGTCCTGTGTTAGGAGTTGGGAGTATCATTATAAGCAAGACAGGCTAGTTGGGGAGGAGGCATCAATCAATCAGATAATCATATAAACACATCGCTTCAAACTATAGGAAGTACTATGAAGAAAAATCAAAGAAAGTCAGCAAAAGTAAAAAAAAAACCAGTCTTAACAACTTTATTAATTCCTAAAGACAATTTTGCATTATTTATTTGTTCATTCATTTATTCTTTCATTTGTTCAGTTGAGAAGCTATTAAATTACTGTGCTAGCTGCCAGGGAAAAATGCAAACAAGATAGGTCTTGTGTCTTCATGGAATTTGATTTAGCTATTTGAGTAACCAGATATTTTTAAGAAACAGAAAACACTGCCACTTCCCTTGCAAAATCACAAATAAGGGAAAAAAGAAAACCAGATGAGTTACCTGCAGATCAAATTAAATCAACCAGATATCATTAGTGTTGCCAATTACACACTGACCTTTGTGACAACACATGAACATACCTGCCATTTACTGTCAGCATTTGCTAGGAGAAAGGGGAGACTTCATTGACATCATTAAATAATGATTTTGCTTATTGAAAAAGAGGGATAAGATACGGAGAAAACTGTCAGCAGAATTTCCTGATTGCATTATGGTTTCTTAGCAGGCAGGAGACTGTCTCTGACTTTCAGAAGACTTATCTTTTGTTATCCATTTCTAAAATGAATTCTATTTGTTTTAATATTCAGAAAACATACACTTCCTTTATCTCCAGTAAATAGAAATTATAGATTAATTTAAAAATACATGACTCAAATTTAATAATATATTTTGTAAGTGATCATTTACAATTTTATTAAGGCTTAATTACTATCTTTTCTATATGAGTCCATCATGTACTTTGTAAACATTTCCAATAATCACATGAAATTCCAATAAATACAAAATAATTGTGTTACTAATTTTAAATTAAGTGTACTTGTCCACTTTGGAAAATAAATTTTAAGTGCTACTGTAAATAACTCAGGAAACTGAATATATCTTTACATGAGTGAGACTGTTACTTTGGATGTTTATAAATATAAATACTCTTTTTCTTCTTGAAGAATAAAAATAGCTGATGAAATTTAAATGTTTCTTTTGTGCCTTGCCCATATAGTGACTATTAGATGTACTTTACATGGATTATTTAATTTTTCTACAGTAGTAAGAAGCAGGTCTCATCCTTTGTTTAATTTAAAAATGTAGAAAAAAGGTCCAGAGAGTTTAAGTGATGAGCTCAAAACAATGTGTCTTCTAAGACTTGATAGCCAGATTTCAACCTGAATGTCTGAAGTCTTAGAGTTTTAACCATGATTTTAGCTTCATTCACTTTTTGTATTCCTCTTTCTACCTTTTCTTTTTCCTCTCCAACTTCTCTTCCTTTTTTATTCATAAAACAATCTAACACAGTGAACTGTTTAAAAGGGGGCCAAAGCAAGACTCCTATTTTGTGTGGTTAACTGTCTTATGTTACCGGTATACCTGGCAGATATTGTGGATTTTGTTCTAGACAACCACAGTACAATTGATATCACAACAAAGTGAGTTGCATACATTTTTTAGTTTCCCAGTGCATATAAAAGTTATGTTTACACAATACTGTAGTCTATTACATGTGCAATAGCATGTCTGAAAAAACAATGTACACACCTTAATCAAAAAGACTTTATTGCTAAAACATGCTAACAATCATTCGAGCCTTCAGCAAGTCACAATCTTCTTGCTGGTGGAACATCTTGCCTTGATATTGATGGCTGCTGACTGATTAGGGTAGTGGTTGCTGAAGGCTGACATGGCTGTGGCAATGTCTTAAAATAAGACAATTAAGTTTGCCACATAAATTGATTCTTTAACAAAATATTTATCTGTAGCACTCAATGCTGTTTGATAGTATTTTACCCATAGTAGTACTTCTTTCAAAATTGGGGTCTATCCCCTCAAACCCTGCTGCTGCTTTAACAGCTCAGTCTATGTAATATTTTAAATCCTTTGTTGTTAAGTCAATAATATTACAGTATCTTCAGGAGTGGTTTTTAATCTCAAAGCACGTTCTGTGCTCATTTATAAGAAAAATCAAATCCATTCAAGTTTTATCATAAGATTGCAACAATTCAGTCACATCTTCAAGCCTGCTTCTAATTCTAGTTCTCTTGTTATCTGCATCACATCTGTAGTTACTCCACCACTGAATTCTTGAACTCCTCACAGACATCCATGAGGGTGGGAATCAAATTTTTATAAACTCTTATTAATGTTGATACTTTGAATGCCTCCCAAGAATCATGGATGTTCTTAGTGGCATCTAGACTGGTTAATTCTTTCCAGAAGTCTTTCAATTTACCTTTTCCAAATCCATCAGAGGAATTACTATCTATGTCAGGTATAGCCTTACAAAATGTATTTCTTAAATAGTAAGACTTGAAAGTCAAAATTAGTCTTTGGTGCAGAATGTTAGCAGAATGTTGTGTGAGCTAGCACAAAAATGACATTAATCTCCTTGTACATCTCCATCAAAGCTCTTGGTAACCAAGTGCCTTGTCAATAAGCAGCAATATTTTGAAAGGAATCTCTTTTTTCTGAGCCATAGGTCTCAAGAATTGGCTAAAAATATTCAGTGAACCATGCTGTAAACAAATGCACTGTCATCTAAGCTTTGTTGGTGAATTTATGGAGCACAGGCAAAATAGATTTAGCATAATTTTTAAGTGCCCTAGTATTGTCAGAATGGTAAATGAGCACTGGCTTCAACTTAGGGTCAGCAGCTGCATTAGCTCCTGACAAGAGAGTCAGCCTGTCCTTTGAAGCTTTGAAGCCAGGCATGGACTTATCTCTAGCTGTAAGAGTATCAGATGACGTCTTCTTCCAATTATAGGCTGTTTCTTTTACAGTGAATATTTGATGTTTGGTGTAGACATTTTCATCAATTCTTATAGCTAGATCTTCTGGACATCTTGTTGCAGCTTCTATATCAGCACTTGTGGCCTCACCTTGCATTTTTATGTTCTGGATATGGCTTCCTTCTTTAAACTCCATGAACCAAGCTGTGCCAGCTTCCAAGATTTCTTTCTTCCTTTCTTTTTTTTATTGTACTACTTTAGGTTCTGAGCTACATGTGCAGATCATGCAGGATTGTTGCATGACAATGTGGTTTGCTGCCTCCATTCCCCTGTCACCTATATCTGGTATTTCTCCCCATGTTAACCCTCCCTGACCTCCCCACCCCCTGCCACTGTCCCTCCCTTGATCCCCCTTCTTCCAACAGACCCCAGTGTATGATGCTCCCCTCCCTATGTCCATGTGTTCTCATAGTTCATCAACTGCCTATGAGTGAGAACACGAGGTGTTTGATTTTCTGTTCTTGTGTCAGTTTGCTGAGAATGATGGCTTCCAGAGTCATCCATGTCCCTACAAAGGACACAAACTTATCATTTTTTATGACTGTGTAATATTCCATAGTGTATATGTGCCACATTTTCCTTGTCCAGTCTATCATCGATGGGCATTTGGGTTGGTTCCAGGTCTTTGCTGTTGTAAACAGTGCCACTATTAACATAAATGTTCATGCGTCTTTATAATAGAATGATTAATAATCCTTTGGATACTCAGTAATGGGATTGCTGGGTCAAATGGAATTACTATTTCTAGGTCCTTGAGGAAGCACCACACTGTCTTCCACAATGGTTGAACTAATGTGCACTCCCACTAGCAGTGTAAAATTGTTCCTATTTCTTCACATTCTCTTCAGCACCTGTTGTCTCATTTCTTAAAGACTGTCATTCTAACAGATGTGATGTGGTATCTCAATGTGGTTTTGATTTGCATTTCTCTAATAATCAGTGATGTTGAGCATTTTTTCATATGTTTGTTAACCTCATATATGTCTTCTTTTGAAAAGTGTCTGTTCATATCATTCTCTCACTTTTGAATGTGTTTGTTTTTTTTTCTTGTAAATCTGTTTTAGTTCTTTGTAGATTCTGGATATTATCCCTTTGTCAGATGGGTTAGATGCAAAATTTTTCTCCCATTCCATTGGTTGCTGGTTCACTCTAATGATTGTTTCTTTTGCTCTACAGAAGCTCTGGAGTTTAATTAGATATCATTTGTCTATTTTGGCTTTTGTTGCCAATGCTTTTGGTGTTTTAGTCATGAAGTCCTTGCCTATGCCTATGTCCTGAATGGTTTTGCCTAGGTTTTCTTCTAGGATTTTTATGGTGTTAGGTCTTATATTTAAGTCTTTAATCCATCTGGAGTCAATTTTAGTGCAAGGTGTCAGGAAGGGGTCCACTTTCTGCTTTCTGCACACTGCAAGCCAGTTTTCCCAACACCATTTATTAAACAGGGAATCCTTGCTCCATTGCTTGTTTTTGTCAGGTCTGTCAAAGATCAGATGGTTGTAGATGTGTTATGTTGCCTCCGAGGCCTCTGTTCTGTTCTATTGGTCTATGTCTGTTTTGGTACCAGTACCATGCTGTTTTGATTACTGTAGCCTTATGGTATAGTTTGAAGTCAGGTAGCATGATACCTCCAGCTTTGTTCTTTTTGCTTAGAATTGACTTGTCTATGTGAGCTCTCTTTTGGTTCCATATGAAGTTTAAGGTGTTTTTTTTAGAGTTCTGTGAAGAAGGTCATTGGTAGCTTGATGGGGATAGTGTTGAATCTGCAAATTACTTTGGACAGTATGGCCATTTTCACGATATTGATTCTTCCTAACCATGAGCATAGAATGTTTCTCCATCTATTTGTGTCCTCTCTTATTTTTTTGAGCAGTAGTTTGTAGTTCTCCTTGAAGAGATCCTTTACATCCTTTGTTAGTTTTGTTCCTAGGTATTTTATTCTCTTTGTAGCAATTGTGAATGGCAGTTCATTCTTGATTTGGCTCTCTTTAAGTCTGTTATTGGTGTATAGGAATGCTTGTGATTTTTGCACGTTGATATTGTATCCTGAGACTTTGCCGAAGTTGCTTATCAGTTTCAGGAGATTTTTGGGCTGAGACGATGGGGTCTTCTCTCTTCTAGATACACAATCATGTCATCTGCAAATAGAGACAATTTGGCTTCCTCCTTTCCTAATTAATACTCTCTTTCTTTCTTTCTTTCTTTCTTTCTTTCTTTCTTTCTTTCTTTCTTTCTTTCTTTCTTTCCTTCTTTCTTTCTTTCTTTTTTTGCCTGATTGCTCTGGCTAGAACTTCCAATACTATATTGAATGGGAGTGGTGAGAGAGGGCATCCTTGTCTAGTGTCAGATTTCAAAGGGAATGCTTCCAGTTTTTGCCCATTCAGTATGATATTGGCTGTGGGTTTGGCATAAATAGCTTTTATTATTTTTAGATACGTTCCTTGATACCTAGTTTATTGAGAGTTTTTAGCATAAAGTGCTCTTGGATTTTGTCAAAGGCCTTCTCTGTATCTATTGAGATAATCATGTGGTTTTTGTCTTTGGTTCTGTTTACGTGGTGAATTACATTTATAGACTTGCGTATGTTGAACCAGCCTTGCGTCCCCAGGATGAAGCCTACTTGATCATGATGGATAAGCTTTTTAATGTGCTGTTGCAATCAGTTTGCCAGTATTTTATTGAAGATTTTTGCATCTATGTTCATGATTGATATTGGCCTGAAGTTTTCTTTTCTTGTTGAATCTCTGCCAGGCTTTGGTATCACAAAGATGTTGGTCTCATAAAAAGATCTGGGGAGGATTCCCTCTTTTTGGATTGTTTGGAATAGTTTCAGAAGGAGTGGTATCAGTTCCTCTTTGTATGTCTGGTAGAATTTGGTTGTGAACCCATCTGGACCTGGGCTTTTTTTGGTTGGTAAGCTATTAATTGCTGCCTCAACTTCTGCCCTTGCTATTGGTCTATTCAGGGTTTTGACTTCTTCCTGGTTTAGACTTGGGAGGGTGTAAGTGTCCAGGAATTTATCCATTTCTTCCACTGGTTTATGTGCATACAGTTGTTTGTAGTAATCTCTGATAGTAGTTTGTGTTTCTGTGGAATCTGTGGTGATATCTCATTTATCGTTTTTTATTGCATCTATTTGATTCTTCTCTCTTTTCTTTTTTATTAATCTGGCTAGTGGTCTGTCTATTTTGTTGATCTTTTCAAAAAACCAGCTCTTGGATTTATTGATTTTTTGAAGGGTTTTTCGTGTCTCTATCTCCTTCAGTTCTGCTTTGATCTTAGTTATTTCTTGTCTTCTGCAAGGTTTTGAGTTTTTTTGATCTTGCTCCTCTAGCTCTTTCAATTTTGATGATAGGGTGTGGATTTTAGATCTTTCCTTGCTTCTCATTTGGACATTTATTGCTATAAATTTCCCTCTAGACTGCTTTAAATGTGTCCCAGAGATTCTGGTATGTTGTGTCTTCGTTCTCGTTGGTTTCGAAGAACTTCTTTATTTCTGCCTTTATTTCAAGT